>JBBYHL010000005.1:10375036-10399117 GCA_038381835.1 Adansonia madagascariensis
CATAATATATTTAACAAATAATAAAAAATAATTTCTAAAAAATTATAATTAATTTTTTTAAAAAAATATTTTACATACATATATTACAGTTTTAGTAATGTTTTGATATATATCTGTAATGTTTGTATGTAAATTTGTTAATATTTGTATGTAACAAATTACATAAATATATTACATTCAAAGATTCTTTATACAAATACATTATATATAACACAAATTATATAAAAATATTTAATACGTATTTATATTACTTATGATAATAAATGTATGTTATGGATAATATAATTTATGTAACTATAATATTTTTATATAGAGTACTTTTTATTACTTGTTGATAATATATTTATGTAACTTATAAAATTTTTATGTAAATGTAATAAATTTATGTATAATAACTTTTATTATCTTTTATCATAATTTTTAAAGTGAATTATATTTATGTGTAATTATAAAAAAATTTGTAATACTTATTCACATTACTTTTGATAATATACATGTGTAATAAATAATATAATTTATATAATTACAATATTTTATGTGATATTATTTTTTATTATCTAATTATAATAAATTTTTGTAACTTTAACACTTAAATCTTCGTTGTGTTTTTACTTGTCTCCCAATTTTGGTAACCCCAATCATCAAAAAATTGACATCGCAATGTATCGTTCACTTCTCAATATATCTTCATCTCCAATTGTTTTCTCGACTGCACTCAACTTGGTTATTACTAATGTCAATCATTGTCCTTATATACGACCAATTCCAACCCCAAAAAAAAAAAAAAAAATTCAAATTTTCAACCATTCTAAGTATATCAAATTCATTCAAATCTGAAAAACAATTGACCTAAACGGTTATCAATTTATTGGTTCATCATATCTGGAAAACTGCACTTTTCTTTCCAAACCCAAAAACCCATTAATCCTCCTTGCGAATTTTCTTTTTTATTTTTTTTTGTTTTTTTAAAAGCAAATATTAAAAGAATCTAAGGGGTTATAAGAGGTGAGATAGACAAAGGGATAACGGAGAAACTGGTTGGGAAGGAAAGGAAGCCATCAATGTCAAAAAATCAAGGCAAAAATAGACTAGAAATAGGGAGCAAGAGAATGCTGCCATTCCAGAATAAGCAGTGAAAATCCAGAAGAAGAATGGGAGGAGGGAGGTAAAAAGGAAAAAGAAAGGAAAAAAATAAAAAGAAAACATTTGTTGTCCAAGCAATTTTTTATATATATTTTAACAAGTGGGGCAGAGAAGTAAGGCACCAACTTAGGGCAGAGGAATTTGGTCCCGCTTTGCATAGGTTTGCTTAGGTCTGGACCTTCGCTCTCTCATGTGAGTTTTAAGCGTCAATAAAACTAACGTGTTAAAAACATGTAAATTTATTTTTAATAAATGATCATCGATAATAATTAATTTTTTTATTTTAATCAGTTTTTATGCATAATATTTGAAGTTTATCTTTAGTTCAATTCATTAAATTATTTTTTATTTAAAATAAATTAATTTTAATTTTTTATATTTTGTGACAATGGAATTAACATTTGATTTTTGACGTTTAAAATAGCTTTTTATCAAACCGTTTTGGACCCTCTTCAGTAAATTTCTGCTTTTGGCGAGAGGAAGGAAGGAGAATAAGTAAAAAAAAATAAACAGCAACCCTATTTTTTCTTTCTATTTTCTTCATTTGATAGCTGAAACAGGACAAAGAAAATGAATGAATTTGCATTTATTATTATTATTATTATTGGGATGGAACACCTTTTTTTATTTAAATTAAATATTTTATCTATAATCTCTTTTTTTACTCGTTTTATCATTTTCTACCAGGTACAAAAAGGAGTAAAGTACACGAACTTTCTTGAGGTTTTATTAAAAAATGCACTTCCCCTTTATAATTTGAAAATACCCTCTTATCCTTTGATTTCGTAGAAATACACTAACTCCTTTAAGGTTTATTGATAAAGTAATGTTTAAATAAAAAATAATTATACTATTGTTAATTGTTAATCATATATTTTTATTTATTTTTTTTCATTTTTAATTAAAAATAATGATAATTAAGTTCTAATTAAATTGAATTCTAATTCAAGTAAATGTTAAATAATTTAAACTTACTTTTAATTCATTTATATATTTACTTTGAGATGAATTCATCAATTATTTTTGTTTAAAATAACATAATTATTATTATTTGAAAAGTTTTAATGGTAAAGGATTTGATTACAATAAAAAAAAGTAACAGAGAGAATTAAAGGAGAAGAAGAAAAGGAAAATACAACTATCATCAATGAAATTTTATTGAAAAAACTTAGCTTTATTAGTTTGAAAACCATATTTTATCACTTTAAAAAAATAACAAACGTTAAGATTCCATTAGGCAAATAAATATATGTTCAAAATTTATTTTAAATATTTAAAATACCCTCATTTTATTTATTTATTTATTTTATTTTATGTTTTAATTGTTTCTTATCAGTATTTAGAACAACTAATATTGGGTAAAGAAGTATCGAGGATAAAATGCCAAGTGAAAGACATCATTGAATGATGGACACACCCTGGAAATGAAAATTAATCCATATTATATTAAACAAAAACGTCCGCTTTATTTCTTGTCCACATTTTTCATTGCCATCTTTTCACATAAATGTACAAGCAAGAGGAGTTTAGAAGATTGAATGTGAGCAGTATTCAACAGTTAATAATGGCAAAAGACACATAAATTCTCCAGGATACAGTTCTTAATGAAAGACTCTTCAAGGTGCTGTAGTCTAGGTGGCTTTCCACCGCAACCAGCATGATAACATCTGATGCTCTGCTGTGGCATCCGATCCTGGGAACTTGGGGACGTTCATCAACTTTTCTTCCACCCCACTCTTCCTTTCTTTCTTGATTGCTGTCAAAAACACTTGAAGAGCATCTCTCATCCAATCATATCGGCAAACTTTATACGCTTCTTCTGGGGAAAGCTGTAAATATATAGTTCAAATATGCTATATGATCATCAAATTGGTAGAAATAAAAGGTAATAATTAAGTTCAAGTGGTCAAAACTCAAAAGGACATTCATGTTGCAGACTGTCCCTCTAAACATGTTAAAGGAATAAATTAGCTGCCTACAAAATGTTCCAACGGCCGTTTATTATAAAAGATATACAATTAATTAGGAGTGTGCAGTGCCAAATTAGATTCCTAGACTTTATTAAAACTTTTCTTACTGACCCATTTCCTCTTGTAACTAGTCTGCTCTGCCCATGCATCAAGTTCTTCAGTCACCTCCAAGGCGAACATATAACCTCTACAACCCCCTTCCGGGCTGCAGCTCTTCTGTCTGCTCTTGCTTCTAAACTCCCAGACTCCCAATGGATCCTCCTAGATAAAGTGAAAATGACTACTCCATTATTATATTGAAAATGCAGATTTATGAAACATGATACATCAACTGCACCTCTCACTGTCAGCACTTACCAAAGATTTTTTGCAGTGCAGGACGAGTAAAGATATAGGCATGTAAATAATGAAACTAAAACAGCTAGTAAGTTTTAACATTATCAAACGTTGATATGTGTAAAAGACATTTCGTTTAGAATTATGGAAAGCAGGAACTATTTTGAATGCACTTGAAACTTGGGCGCCAACTGCTGAGCCATGTGCTTAAGATGAAAAGGAAGTTGCTATGGTACAGGTTCACAGCATGAGTTGCATGTATATATTTCAACAGTTTCATTCTTATTGAACTTGCAATTAGAGGAAACATTTGAGCATCAGAATAACAATTTTGAAAACATTTGAAACATTCCCGTACAGTAAGCAACATGCAATATGCTTGTTACTTTAATTACTATTACTACTAACAAAAGGGAGAAGATGTTAGACAACTCCGGTATCCAAATGTGAGTATTAATACTTCCTTCTAGTTCCCGATAAAACATTAAATTTAGTAGGAGTAGATAGTCTTGCCTATTCCAGGAAAGGATATCGAAACCTACATCAAGTATTCCTTTCACTCCGGCTTCCTCCATGGCCTCACGACATGCTGCATCATGAACAGTCTCATCATCTTCCCATCCACCCTGAAAATCACATAAGTGTGACCCTTCCGACATCAGCATACCCATCCATAGTACGGACTTCATATAAATACATCGGATTGAATAAATAGTTTAGCATCTAATGAGGTACGAAAGAGCTGTGGGATGATCAGTATATACCTTAGGGAACACAAGATCATCACGATTTGGCGTGGATATCATTAGAACAGTAATCCTGCTCGTCGCATCGCCGTGTCCGTCCTCAACATCCTTCTCAATTCTGTATGGAATACACCTGTATTTTGCACCATAAAGAGTAACTGTGAGTAAAAATGACCACAGAGAACAAAGCAGGTTTGCAGCTGTTCATGTTAGAATAATGATCTATAAAAAGTAGTATGTGAGGGCGTGAGTGAGGTAGCAGCAGACGTTACACAACTTCTTAAAATTCCGAGTAAGTCAATCTGCTCATGATACTCTGCACTAGCTTATAAATTAACAACAAGGGTACTTTTTATCTGCTATGATTCCAAACAGCAACTATAGAATTTAAGGTAACAAGGAAAAGTAAGCAGTAAGCGCCGAGAGCAATACTACCTTATGCTATTCGTACTCTTCATTTTTTTTTTAAATATTTATAGCTTACGTCTATATTCAATACATATTTAAATATGAATACAAAGGTATGATCCTCCAAATATATGAAAAAATTTAAAAAAATGTGCATATTCACATCAAAATATATTTTTATATCAAACACTCACTTTCAAATCCAGATAGCATAGACATGATAAGTGTCCTCCATTCTTCATATTTATAGGTACAGAACATATGCCGTAGACCAATACCGATATCAATACTATATATAAAAGTGCCAACTTCAAAAGCGCAATCTATTTTTTTGTTTATTTTAGTATTAATATTAAAACCTTACTAAAATAAACTTCTTTAATTGATAATAATAACTATTTGATATAAGTTGAAGGTTATAATCTAAGTATGACATGCATACTTCTATTGTAATATATTTTCATAAGTTATGAATGGAATTCGTATATTTAGTCACATCTTTTAATTGGTTAAAATTTGACATTAAATTTATTTAGTAAATATAAATACATAAACAAACACGATTAATTACTATAATGAGATCGTGACTTATTATAATGTTGAAATTTATCGAAAAGTAAAATAATATTATACCACTAAAAATTAATATCCTTATGATATTTTATTTTTTAAAAAAATATAATTATAATGAGTTAACATTTTGATTATAGTAAAAATATTTTACTGTTTAAAGTTTTTATAATAACAACTAATTCATTTTAGCTAAACAATAATTTTTAAAACTAAATGTGTTATACATTCTTTATTATAGCTAGTACGATATACATTTAGAACAATATAAAAGTAAAAAAAAAATAATAATAATAATAAAAGTAAGAAATACTTACACAAGATTAACCTTTTATAATTTTTTTAAATAAAAATTTTACTAAAAAGTTTATAATTTTAATAATTTAAACTATTTGCGCACGTTTAAATAACTCTAGTAACAGCAAGGGTTGAGCTCTCATCCGTTACTTTTTTTTTTTTTTAATATATTTATTAATACTATTTATATTTACAAGACTATTTATGAATTATCAAAATCAAATTAAAGTTAAATTTATGGATGATAATTAAAGTAGTATTGAATAGTAATGGATTAGAAAATGGAGGGATCTCATCCCATAACAATAAAAGCCTGTGAGATTATCAAAGCAATTAGATCAATTTTATCATTTCGTTAGACTCCTCTGCTAATTAATCGGGTCGATCCTGCATTCTTCCACCCCTGCCTCAGGCCCCTCTAAAAGGAAAAGAACATAAATAAATTAATAAAACAAATTTAATCCATCAAATAATTGTATCTTATATTTTAAATGTATCCTTCTCTTGAAATCTTTTTTATTTACCTTTTTCTTAAAGTCCTTGTTGGTAAAAAAAAAAAAAAATGGAAGAGGAGAAATTAAATATCAAGACACGAACAGGGTCCACACGCAATCGAGGCAGAGGCTTATCTTTAGTTTAGTCCCTAGTGTTTATCAGTGAAACGTGACATAAAAAAGAATAAAGATAAATTTGTTGCCAAATTATAATTGAATATTAAAAGCTATCATTATATAATTTTATTGATATTTTTCATTTTACTTTTAAGATTAAAGATAATTTTTTTTTACTATATTTTAATTCATATTGAATTTTGTTACTTTACTTTTGTTCAGGTGAATTGTATCATTAAATTTTTATTTTTATTAAATTTTGAATTTTTAATAGTTTGAATATTTTTATAAATATTTTTTAATAATTAAAAATTAATAATTAATAAAAATATTCAAAATTAAAAAAAATTAACAATGAATGTTTTTTTTACATAATTTTTTTATGTTTTTGAGTCTTTTTTAATAAAATAAAATATCTATGTTAATTTTTTAATTTTTCATATTTTTATAAAAAATTTATCATAGTAAATTATTAAAACAAAACTTTGAAAGAATTTTTTGTTAAATTTTGTTTTCAAATTATCCAAAATTAATATTAAGTGATAAAATTTAATCCAAAATCAAAATTAAATGATAAAATTCAATCAAAAATCCGAAATTTAATTGCAAAATTCCATCAAATAAAAATGGAATGACCAATTTATCTAGTACAATAATAAGAATCAACAAAAATAAATTAATAATGATAAAAAAATTTCTATTATCCTTTTAACACAATTCAAAACCGTTATTAATTACGTTAATCACAGTAATTTAGCACTCGTTATTGTTATTGTTAGGCTAAGAAAAAGAATGATGCTCGCCGTAATTCTTAACACCTATAATGACGATATAGACATCCTATTGACCTGAAATTTATGTTGTTATTGTCATCACTTGAGTACTAGGTTACTAAAATCACATTTATTGAGCTTCAACAGAACTGACATAAGAATTTCATTTTTCACAGACTAGAGATAAAATAAAGGAGGCAATAACAAGAAGCAGAAACATGGAAAAAAAAAATTTCTTTTAATTAGGAAGCAGTGAAAAATTGAGATTACCCAGCAACAAGTCTGAGATGATCCTCGTACCGTTGTCTGAGTCTCCCTTTTCGTGCCGGTGAAAACGACATGATATACTATCTACAGCATCCCAAAAACAGAAAAAAGAAAAATGGCTAAACAGGAAAGATGATTAAGTTAACTATAGCAAAATATTAGAAATGCAAAGAAATAGCGGTTACCTGGATTGTTGTTTGGGTGATAAAGAGCTGCATTCAGTGAGAGAAAAGCAGAAAATCCTGACCCACTAAGTGAAAGCAAGCAACAAAGAAGCTTCTTGGTTGAAGAACGAAGCAATTAGAAAACATAAAGAAAGAGCAAAAAAGTTGTAATGCCCCAGGATTTTAATAGGAAATTACGAGGAGGAAAAAAGCAAGTCAATAACGGCAACGATAACTCTGAACCTTTACAAAGTTTTTTCCTTTTTCTTTTTCGTGAGAATTTTAAACAGGAGGGACTGTTGGATCGCTCCTTCACAGAAATTGTCTAGCTTTACCAATTAGCAGCAGGTTTCGGCGGGGACCAAATCAATGGACTACCTCCACCAGGCTTTTTGTTTAGTAGTAGTAGTGGTAGTATTGTATTAAAATTCCTGGTACTGCTTTTAATCAAAACCCTGACTTTTTTGGGATGATCGAATCACGAAACATGATCTTCATCTTTTATTCAAAGACCAAAGAACAAAGGAAAAAAAATTCTTTGAGCTTCATTCCAATGTTTGCCAATATGCTTTTGTTTTTAATATATTGTTTATATACTGCGAAAGACGTCCTACATCATGAATCATCTTCACGGGGCCTTTTCGGCGGTGTATTTTAAGTTAGAGAACGTCATTGAAGGTCCCGTCTGACTCATCATTTCTTTCCTTCAAGATCAAGACAGGGTTTGACTTGGGCATACCTCATTAAGAGTTTTTTTTTTTCAAATAATTTCCCTTTCTTTCACTGCTTCTTGATGCTTTTGTGAAACTCGCACCGAATTTGTGAAGTTTTATCTGTTTTGATTTATTAAATTTTATAGTTTTATTTTTAAAAGATACTTCGCAAGTATAAGTTTAGATGATCTCAACATATATATCGTGACATCTTCAGAGAATCTTGAAGTTAGATTGGGATGTTATAAACTACTTCAATTTAAAGTTTAATGTCTTCATCAGGTCTAATATAAAACAAACAGAATCAGGATCACATCAGTCATTTGAATTTTAAAGGTGGCTCTCATCGTGTAACACTTAGTTCTCGCAAGATTTTAGAGGTAGCTTTCACGATGTAGCACTTAGCTTTTGTCGGCTGATGATTGCACTCTGATACCATTTATGAAGACCCGTACCTAACCCGTGAGGTATTATCATTTTTGACTCAAAAGATCTCACAATTTTATCCTCAAAAGGCGCATAACAAGTATAGACTTAAATCTCAACATTTACGTTACAACAGATACTCAAAGATTTTCGATATGAAATTAAAATATTGTAGCTTTTATATTTCATTTTATATGCAAATCTTGAAATTAAAAATTTCTTAAACTTTAGTGGACAATTACCTAGGATTAAAATATGAGAATTTTTTATGTCGAGACAAAAATTGAGACCATCTCTTCAATAATGAAGGAAAAAGAAAGGGTTTATATTGCTTTTGGGCAAATAAAAAGCAAAGAAGGAAACTATTTACATCGTACGTCATTTAAAGTAGAATGAGAACCAAAAGAGAATATGCCAAAAGCAAGCAACAGTAAAAATTTTTTTTTCTTCCATATAATTATTTTTACAAAATCATATTCAAAAATTTAAATTTAAATAACATAATTTTTATTTTTATTTCCAGATTATAACTTTAAAAAAAAAAAATTATTTGTTTGGTAATGTAAGAACTTAAGTCATATATTTTATTGTACAAGAATGGTTAGAATATTAAATAAGCTCATGAAAATATTTTTTTTCCTAAGTTTTTATACTTACGATATTTTTAAATAAATCTTTAACTTTAAATTATGTCTAAATAAATTTTTATTTTTATCTTAAGGTTTTTTTTTTTTTTTGGTTAAAAGCATCTGGTCGATTTTTATCCACATGAAAACTACGTGGCTTGACGATTGATTGAAATATTTTAAATTATTTTTATTTTTCATGAAACTTTTTTAATTTTTCATATTTTAATCGCATCATGAAAATCACGCCGTAAATATTTTTTTTTTCAATTTTCAATTTTCGTACATGTCATTGGACCGATTCAACTTTCATATAAATAAAAAAAATTTCAAAAAACTTATTTAAATACAGAAAAATCCGAGACCTTTACATCAGTCCTGTAATACAAATTGACTTCTTCTTTATTATTATTTTTCATTATTTTTAATATATAGATCAGCGTCTTTCACATTATAATTTATGAAATTATACTTATTAAAGATGATTAAAATTGAATTAAAAATAGCGATCATTAATGCAACCTAATTCCTAACCCCGTAATACGCGCCAAAAGCGTTAACTCTAAGGTCAACTTTTGAATAAATAAAAACCCACAATTTGGTTATATTATCAAACTTGGCGGGAAAAATGCTCAGAAGTCTAAACACGTGCAAAGTTCTTGGGGTCCACATAGCCTGTTGCCCTTATCCAGTCCAGTCGGTGACATCACTGAACATTTAAATAAGATAATTATTTTACAAATTATAAAATAAAAAATTTTAAAAATAAATTTAATAAAATAATGCATATTTTATTTATTTATTTTTAATTTTTAAATATATTTTATAAAAAATATATTATTTTATTAATTTTATCTATAAAATTTTTTTATTTAATATTAATATATGAAATAATTATTTCATGTCAATATCCAATGTCACGTCTTGATGCGGTAACTATCTATGAATTTCCATGATATAAACGTAAAAAATGAGGACTCCGAGTAGTATATTATATTATATAGGCATGGCTTAGCGATTTGGTCATCATAAAATTGAAAAGGAACCTTCGGATGTTTTCAGCGTTGCATTCCAAAAACAGCATGGGTTCAGTTAAGAAATCAAGATGAGCCAGACATGATCTAGCAAAGAAAAGGAAGGGTCCGTTTACTTAACAAATTTTTACGGGCAAGGAAAGGAGAAGTCACTAAGGGCTCATTTGAATTTGACTACACCGGAAATCTATTTGTTTAATTAGAACACACTCCACCGGTTTCTCTAGTTTCATTGGGGAGGCAGGGCTCTAGTCAACAAATGGAGCCCCATTGGGGCAAGGGGGTGTGAACTACTCTCTTTATCTTCTTTTATTTTTTATTTACTTTTTATTAAATTATATTTTAATATAAATAATATTTTAATATAAATATAACTTTCATCTTCGATATATATTTTATTATTTAATATAAATATAAATTTAATAATTTATTTTTAATATATATACTTTTTATTAATTTATAATTATTATTTAACATAAATTAATTTTATTTTTTATTATTTAATATAAATATATTTTAATAATTTTTAATTATTATAGTTATTTTAATCAAATACTCTTAAATGATCATTTTCATTTTCATCTCACTGCTACCATAGTGATTGAATCCAAATACTTATCCCATCGTTGATTTTAATATCACTATTATAATATCTAATTTTATCATTGTATAATAAATCTCATTATCATTATTATTTTTAATCTTATTGCTCATCCAAGTGAACCTTAAAATAGAGCAAGCTGTTGCAACTTGTAGCAATTAGGAGGTTTAATTTGGACCTTTGAGCTATTCCAATGGCCACAAGTGATTTAGGGGCATTACCTGTTTGATAAACTAGAGCCACTTCAAACATCTACGATGACGTAAAGCGTCCAAATGTAAATAAGTAAAAAATATTAAAGAAAGAAAGCAAGAAAGAAAGAAAGAAATGGGATAACAGTAATTAATTAAAAATTAAGTTTGTAAATTTTAGCTTGAACTTTAAAAATTTGATTCCTTCATATAAATTTAAGTGTAACATTATCTTATACTATAAAATAAAAAATTTTTAGGGACAAGATGAAAAGAAGATCAAAAGAAACATTCTCTATATCTTAATTTTAACTGTATTAGCGATAAACATCATCTATAAATTAATAGTAGTAGGGACAAATATTATCTCTTAAACTTTTTATTATGTAATTTTCGAGGATGACAATTAAAGATGATTTTTGGTTCCTAAAGGTTTTAAAGATCATTTTTAATCTTTTGAAGATAATTATTGATATTCCACAATTTAATTAAACTTTGTAATATTATTTGATAAAACAGTCAACAACCCGAAATTAACCAACCAAGCCCGAAATGACTCAAATAATTAACTCGAAATAACTCGAACTTAAATTAAGTATGATTTTCTTTTAAAAAATTATAAGTTAATAAAAATAATACTTATAACACAAATTATTAATTTGTTTTAATTTCATAACTTGTAATTACCATTTTGGAGTGCGATACAATATGCAAATATTGTTATGTATAAATTGATCGTATTCCTATTTTTATTCTCTTATCTACATATGAAAATACAATAATTATACATATATAGGTACCACATAATCTATATTATACTTTTATGACAATTTTGTAACATGTAATTAGTTTAAGTTTTTTGAATTGTTATTGTAATTTTAAAATATATTATAATAGTTGGAATAGAATTAATTTTTTTTATAATTATAATTAATGTTAATAATTTATCACAATTTTATTCTTTTTCAATTAATTTTTTATTTTTAATATATTTTACGAGAGCATATATCATTCTACTAACTTTATTTATAAAATCTAAAACCTTTTTGATTCTTTATTTAAATAATTTTATTTAACATAGTATCGAGAAATATTAATTTAAAAGCAATTATAATTGGAGGGTAACATGATGCCTTCATTATAGACAAATTGTTATCGGGTGCAAACTATTAAGGTGGCTAATATATCATTAGACAAATATCCTTAATTTATATTTTTGTTATTGTTTTATTTTTTCTCTGTTCATAATTTTTTAAAATTGAATTAGCTTTATTTATCTCATGGCACTAATTCAATCAAGGACTTTATAGATAATAAAATATGCAATTACTATTTGATATGTATAAATTAATTTTATATTTGTTATCTCCTATGTATTGTATTTAAAATAAACAAGTCTATGATTAATACTCTTATGACAATTATTTTACCATGTGATTAGTTAGATTTTTTTAAAATGATTAATCTTGTAACATCCTTACATTATATATATTATTTAAAATAAAGATATTCCTTTAAAGTATTACTATTCTCATGTAATTTAGAATAATGTATATAAAATAGATTATTAGTAACGATATTTTGTATTTTATTAAAATAATCTGCACGTTATGCTATAATATGATATTTTATCAATTTAGAACAAATTATGTAATTTCTTACCATATTTATATATATATATATGTTAATTTAAGGTAAATGTCTTGTTTTTAATTTTAAATGTGTAATGTGATTTTTTAAAAGTATAAAAAAATCATTGATATATTTATATATTTATAGTGATTTGTACATTATAATATATTTATAATGATTTGTATATTATATAGATGCCCAATTTTATTTAAAAATATCTTTTAATTTCAATTAAATTTTATTTGATTGTTAAATTAATTTCTTTGGATAATTTTGGATTTGAATAAGTTAAATTCAAACGTAAAACTAAAATCAGTTTCATAAATTTAGAGTTAAATCTATTTTTATTAAACCAATTCAAAGTTCACATTTTGAGTCTTTAAATTTATTGGACTTTAAAATTACATTTGAGCTTTGAATTACATATCGAATCTTTATTGCGTTTCGAAGCTTCAAATTGCTAAATGGGTTTAAAATTTAAAATTGGACCGACCTATATCCATATAAATATTTGATTATTATTTATTAAAAACATACTTTTTATCATTCATCTTTTAATACAGAAAATTTATTTTGATTAAATTAGGGATAAATAATACAAACTTTATCAGTTCTATTTACTAAAAGTTTGTTAAATGATAATATCCGTTTAAATAAAATGGATACTTGAATTTGATAAATTACCAGTTATGCGAAATTCTAAAATTTGTGTCAAATAGATATTTATTTTTATAAAAAATTATCATTTCCATATATTTTTAAATATTATTTATAATATATTTTTCAATAAAATTTTAATTAAATCTAACTTGATCAAATAATTTGTTTAAATTTAATCTGATTTGAATTTAAAATTAATATATCAAACCCAAACTATTCGAGCTTGTATAACTCGATTGTCAAACCTATTGACCCAACCAAACTCAATTAACCTAGTGTTAAACCAAATTGACTCGAATCCATAATGATTTGAAATTAAAATGATTCAAACCCGAAAAAAATAAAAAGAAAAATTTTAAATCCAAATTTAGCCAACTCAAATGGACCTAACCTAATCCGCCTGATTGCTGGTCTACTAAAAAGCAAATCAACCAAACTCAAAGCATCTTTAATCATTAGTGTTTTAAAATTTTATAGCTTATCTTTTCCAAGTGGACATTAACAAATGTGTTGAGACTAGATAAACAAATTACTATACTTGATTAACATAATTTGTGAGGTTTTCAATGGAAAACGCTTAGTAACATAAGACAATTTCCTAGGTGAGGCTTATGCCCTCACTTTCATTTTGAGTTTGAGGATACTTGATTTTGATTAAACTTGAAGTTGGCTATTTATATATTATTTCTTTAAATATTAATAAATTTGTTTTACAAGAAATTACATTTTTGCATACAATAGCAAAGTTCATCTAAACAAGTAATAAGGTCGCTTCACTAAATGTTCCTTAATTAGAAAGCTCTTATTTAGAATAGATCTCTTCACAGAATAGTTTTTTTCATAATAGCTCTATCACATAACAATAACTTCCTAGTACAATACCTTCAAGAATAGCACCTCAATGGAATACGACTTTTGAGGAACAACTCATTCACGAAACAACACCGCCATGGACTATTCTACAAAAATGTTTCATCGAATGCTAGAGGTATATGTGGAAACAACCTTAAATTATGGTAAGGTTTTAGGGTTAATTTTATTATTAGGATGTTTTAAGGAGCTTAGCTTAGAGAATTAAATATAAAGATAGTTAAAAACTATCTTTCATAAGATATTACTTGAATAAATGTTTCAGACAAATTTGCATGCCATTCGAAGATGTATTTCTAAATAAGCACATTTTTTATGTTATTCCAAGAAATAATTCTCCAAAAAGGTTTCTTGTAAAACATCCTAAGGCACTTCCCATGTGTCACTTTCAAGCAGTACTTCTTTTATATTTTATGTATAATTAAAAAAAAAGGTGTTTTTTGTTGCCACTCTTTTAAGAGATATTTCATCAATGAGTACTGTTCATTTTAAAATGTGTTTCTTAAAAAGAACATCCATGTGTTACTCTAAAAGTTTTACACAAAGATTTTCATGAACCATCTTAATAAAGTGTTTTCATGCACTACTTTAAGTAGCATTTCTTACTTTTAAAAGGTGCATTTCAAACTATTTATTTTGCATATGCTTTATGATATCCTAAGGAGTACTTCTCATGTGTTTCTTTAAAAAATAATTTTTTTTACTTTACAAAAAATGTTTCTTGAGATTTTCACATGTATTTTTTGATAGATTAAAAAAATACTAACATAAGGAATGAAATTACATACGTTCAACCATAGCACTAGAATCAAGATATTGTATTTAACTTTTTGTAAAAAAATTTTAGAATGAAGTTATAAAGGGATCTTCTAGCCTATAACCTTTAATTTTGTGATTGATACCTTAGTTGATGCTCACACAAGCAATTTATGGGCTATGTTAAGGACTCTTAGAATACCATATTTAATGTACCATCTTTAATGGTTTCCTTTAATTCTTGCATTTCCTTCAATTCATTTTCCATTGATTTGTTTTTTTCTTTTAATGATGCTAGTTCAGCTATCAATTCATCCTGGTTACTATCTTTACACCCACCCACATAGCTATAGTATAGTATAGGATAGGACATTCAGTTGTGTAATGATCGTGTAATTTACATACTTATTCCATTGATAAATTGAAATGAAATTACCTTGATCAGTTAAAAGAATTTCATTTTGATAACTTAATTTAATCATTAAAGAAATAGGGTGTCAAAATGTTGTGCAATTTATTAAAGACAATGATGCTTCTTATAAATGTGCTTGGAAAAAATTAGAGAATAAGTACGCCACTTTCTTTTGGACTCCTTATGTTGCTCATTGCATTGATTTGATGTTAGAAAGCTTTGTGAATCCTAGGTACTTTCCTGTCATTGATCAAACTATTTAAAAAGCTAGAAATGTTACAAAATTCATCTATAATCATGCTTGTGTACTTGCTTTAATGAGAAAAGAATATACCCATGGTAGAGATTTATGTCGCCCCACATCACAAGATTTGCCACACACTTTTTGAGCATTCAATGTTTGATGAAATATAAGAAGGAGCTTAGGCAGATGTTTACTAACGATAAATGGGTGGATTCACGTTATGTAAAAAGTAATGTCAGGAAAGAAATAGCTTCTATTATCCTTGAAGATAATTATTTTTGGTGTTAGTTTCAACACATTGTGAAAGTTAGTGAACCACCTGTGAAAGTTCTTCGTCTTGTTGATGGTGAAGAAAAACCAAGTACGGTTTCTTTGTATGAAGCTACGGACAAGGCAAAAAAGACCATAAAGACGAGGTTCAAGAATAGGATTTCTCAATATATGCCATATTTAAGAGTGATTGATGTAACATGAGATAAGCAACTTAGTTTTCCTTTGCATATGGCGGGTTGCTTGCTTAATCTGAGCATTTTTTTTATACCATCTTTTAATAAGGAAATTAAAGTTACAAGAGGTTTCTTTAATGCTCTTACAAGATTGGTTCTTGATGATGATTTACAAGACATTATTAGTGCACAACTTGAAGAGTATAGGAACTTTAATGGCGATTTTGGAATCTCTCTTGCTATACGTCAAAGGGCAAAATTAAATCTAGGTAAAATAATAGTAGTATTTATATTTGGTTGTAATATGATTTTATGATTTAATTTGTAATTTAATTCTTTTTAATTTTACATACAGTATCATGGTAGGAGCAATTTGGACGTGGCACACCAAAGCTACAAAAATTTGCAATTTGAGTGCTTAGCCAATGCACTAGTGTAACTGGCTGCAAAAGAAATTGGAGCACATTTGAGTTCATCCATTGTAAAAGGCAAAATAGGCTAGAGCATAAAAGATTGAATGACCTTGTCTTTGTTCGTTACAATTTAAAACTTTGAGAAAAATATTTTTTTTATAATTAATTATACTTATAGTAAAGAATTTTATTAGTTTTACATTTAATGTTCGATACTTCCATGTTAATATTATTTGAATTTTACTTTTTTTTCTAATTATTAGGAATCTTAATAAAGGAAAAGAAGTTTTCGATCCTATTAGTCTTGAGAACATTGAAATTATGCAAGATTGGTAGCTGAAGAGCCAACCCTTCTTGATAAGGATGACTTTGATATGGATTGGGAAGCTATTGAAGAGTCTTTGGTTTCTTCTTCAAAACTTGTCGAGGATGAAGATGTTGTTTTTGATGAAGATGATGACATCAATATTCCACCAAATGAAAGTCAATAGGAATGGACTAGTACTTTTGGAGAAATTGGAAATGTGAATGATGTTGATGAATGATCTTGTTTGTATTGATGGTATTTTGGTGTTTAATGTTTTGGGTTTGGTCTTATTTTATTTGCTAAATGAATGATCTTATTTGTATTGGATTTGCTTAATGAATGACCTTATTTGTATTGGTTTGCTTAATGATGTTTTGTATTTGGTGAAGTTTCTTTATAAAACATTATATATAATTGATAAATATTTGATATTTGAAATTTATTTAATTGCATTCTTTAATCTTTGAAAATATTTAACTTTTCAAAAATATCAATAAATCCAAAATGGTATATCGAAACACCACCAGCACTACTAGTACCTATAATAGAACAAAAATAGTACGTCCACCAATACAGTACTGGCTACCTTGATCTTAACTCAAGGATGTAGAATCTTGAGATTTTAAATGGCCCACGCAATCTTGAACACTAAGAAAAGAAACTCGAGACTTTAAGCCACCGAGTATTTGGTTTTTGGTAATCCACACAGATGAACAAAAGAACCTTCTTCAAGGTAAGATGGATGCTTGCTGAAATCCATACTAGTAGTTTAGGTATAAACTTATTTCCATCAAAAGTTACCATAGCTGATTGCTTCAAAAGCAAGGAGGAAAAAAAGTTTAGGGTTGGGTGCGACATCCTACAGAGGATCTTGGTATTCCTTTTCTCTACTCTAAGCCATTTCTCTATTGAAAAAAACCTTTTCTCTCTAGTAGTCCATTGAAAAGCATGAAGAAAGAACGAAGTTAACATAAAAAAAATACTTCATTGTGTGTGGCCGAAGTTAGTAAATATGATGGCTAGCTTTCCTTTGTACAAGGGGCGACAAGACACTAGGAATATTAAGGACTTAAGGTTATAACGTAGCTCTTATCTTATTTGCTCTTAAGTCTCTCCATTTAATTAAAACATTTAATTAAGCTCTTAATAATAAATTATAAATTTAATCAATAAAATCCATTCCTTTTTAATCTCTTAAATTTCACTTATTGTGTGAAACCTATTAGGCTTCCAATATGTTGGCAATAAATAAAAATTATCATCCAAGGGTAATTAATTTACATTCATAGATCATAAGCAGACTTTAGTAAGCCATCATGAGCACCCAATTATTAAAGAGTCAAGGTAGCCTTGACATAACCTCTTAGTGTTTAATCTTCAATAATTTGGTCCCTTCACTACATATCTTGAATAGACAATAAGCATGGTGCAGTGTCTACTCATAAAATCTATTCATGGTAGTTCTTGCAACTTATAGTTAATCGTATGAACTTTAAATAAATGATTTATTATAAATTTACCTTGCTTTAGCTAAAGACTTCACTAGTTAACTTAGGTTAAGAAATGTCTTTTCATTTCACTTGAAGTGGTGAATCCTCTAGATTACTCATTTATCTTTGTATGCTTTAGGCCATACCCAAAATTATTCTACCACAAGCGTCACTTTTTATGATCGATTTGTAGATACCAAATTTTGTCTGAGTCCTACAATCGGTTTTTCTCGGTTTAGATTATTTCTTAGCCCATTTCACTGGAATAAAGTATCAATATCCACAAGTCTTGATTTAGGATAGTGGTAAAGGAAATTAAGTCAATTAGATTCAAAAGAGCCCCAGTCATACAAGTCGACCCAAAATGCAAAATGTCAAAGAGAAAGACTTTGCAATTAAAAGATTTAGAGGATCTAAAGTTCAAAATTGATTTCATCAAAGTGAAATTGAGTATATAAAGCGTTTAACAATGAAAATATTGAAAAATGGTTTGAGAGGTTAATCTAAGGGCTTTAGGTCAAGCAAATTTCCATTTGTGGGGGATGCCATTGTGGGGCATATTGATTGTAATAATGAACATCAAAGAGGAAATTTCACTTTGTGGGTTCGATTAGTGATTAAATTGGAGCAAGTGAAGTAAAATGGACCAGAAATGTAATTTTCTCTTAGAAAAAAATTCCCTCGTTATTAAGCCCAAAGCTTGATTGCAAATTTAGGCTAATGGCTTTATGGGAATTTTAAGCCATGATATTTTAATGAATTCTGGTAAAAGATGATAGCAAAAAATTTTTTTTTTTTAAAAGATGATATGATGTTTTTTTGGACATTAGGTGTCCAATTGTAGTCCATAGGTATCCATAGGGTATTAGCTCATGCATGAGGGATAGGCTTGGTCTACAGATGGTTGTTGCATGAAAAAAAATGACCATGGGCCATTAGATGGACGATTTGGCCACACGCCTTTAATCTTTGCTATCTTCCTTTTTTTCATACTTCAACTTATTTCTCCTTTCCGACAGAAAAAAACCCAACAGTAAAAAAAAAAAAAAAAAAAAAAAAGAAAAAAAGAGGTAAAAAAAAAAAAAGAGAAAGCTAGTGATGTTTCTTGCTTGGATCATTATAAGCTTAGGTATATTCCTCTTTACAACTTTTCTGTCATGGTTTCTTTTGCATTTTTCTTATGTCATGACATCCATTTTATCCTATCTTGCTATATTCTGTAATGATCTCATGGTTTTTTTTTTTAGAACCTTTTTCAAATAAGTATCACCAAAATCTCCTCCAAAATCTCTTGGTTTTCAATTAACATTTTTAATGTTTTTAAATCTCATTTTGGTTCTTAATATGTGATCTCCATAGTAATAAAATTGAAAAAAAAAAAAAAAGGTTTTCTTCATGTATCTATACAAATTCTTTGCCTGTGAGGTCTATTGTGGTTTATTGCCATCATTTGTTGATGTTTATTACTTGTTTGTTGATTTTCCAACGAAATAAGGTGCAAGACTTCATGATTTCAACGTTTCCATACCTTAAATGAGTGAATGAATTAAACCGTTTAGGTTTATAAAGCCATTTTTAAGTTGATCCTATTTTGTTTAAAAATCTAGTTCTCAAAAACCTCCTCTGTTGTGTAAGATTTGGCCTAACCAATGGACCTACATCTATACATATGTTTTGTTCTTATTTGTGCTTCAAGAAACTTAGAGAAAATTAAGTTAGTTTATCTTGGATACTGCAAAAATCATGTTTTAAATTTTTTCCACCTTTGGAGTTTTGTAGAAGTTTAATGAGCTTAAAGTCCCTTTTGTTGCGATCATGGTTTCAGTTTTGACCTATCTATAAGTTGTTGTTTGAGCTTGCTTTAGAGACCATTTTAGAGCCACTTATCCAGGTTTAAACCTTCATATGCTGACATTAGGATATCCAAAGATCACTATTAAAAGCTAAGATTTAGGTCTCCAACTAGCCCTTGAATTAAAAGCTATCAGCTACCCTACTCTAGCACTCTTGTAATTTCGGACCAGGCCATATTGAGGGCATCATTTGGCCTACCATAGGAATTTATTTATAGACCATTAAATCCAGATTTGAAGCCTATTAAGTTAGCTTTCCAATGACGTAGGCTTTTTACTTCATCGTGTCCAGTTAGGTCACAAATTAGCATTAGTGTTATCACCACCTCAGTTGTCCACTACATTCCAGCACAGATAGGTCTGATTGCAGCCAGTTAAAGTAGATAGACAATTCCTCTACTATAGTTAAAAATACAATTTAATCCTCATATTATAAATGAGTAAATTAATCTTTGTACCTTTGAATTTAGCGTTAAAAAGTAAAGATTAATAACTGTATAAATTAAAATGATTATAGTGTGCAATTAACAAATTAAATATCATGAAAAATATTAACATATCATATTTTAAAATAATTTTATTTTCTAAGTGAGAATTTTAAAAAAAATTATTAAAATTTTTTATCCTCAATACTTATCTTTTAAAACTTTCTTTGCTCATCCTAACTTGAAACATAAATTGAAAACCAAATATTTAAAACATGCCCAAATCTCCATGAACAAGTAAAATAGCCCAAGCTTGCCAAAATTTCAGATCTACCCACTCAAGTTACTGAATGCAAACTAAATTCTCAATCTTTTCTATAGTAACTAAATCAAAACATTTAAAAGAGCTTTCTGCACCTCATTTCATTCAATTTTCTTACCCACCACTCATATCAAAACAGCCAAAATCTATTCCCTAAATAAAAAAATACCACAAAAGAAATTAGGCTTACCTTCTAGGAATGCTAATTACATTATACAGAGCAGGGAGTTTCAATTAAGGATGGCTCTCATTAAGCACTACCAGTAACCTTTCAACCAAACTGATCATCCTCTGCCACCATTGCTATTCTTCTCTAAAATCAAAACCCCGAACTTCCTATCATTTTTGAAAGGATTTTGTCAATAAAGAAGAATGGGGAAGGGTAAATTGGAGATTTACTTTTAGTATTTCATCAGTAAAAGAGAACCTAGAAAAAGCTCTCAAGTACTCTAAGCAAGTTACTCCACTAAGAGAACAGCAAATTCGTTAAGGGCATTCCTAGCAGCATTAGATATTTATATGCAGATAATAGCCAAGGAAGGAATTGGATGAGGAAAGAAGAAGACTTGAACCAATGTTCCAGACCAATACAAATCCTAAGCCAACTGAGTTATCTCATTTGGCATGGGCATTAGTTGAAGTTGATGAACTCCGACAAGAAAGCGACGATAAAGAAAGAAGAAAAGAGTTAAAAATCTTTGCTTTGGGGAAAAATTGTGGTTTTTTTTTTTATAAATTCTTGCTTAAAAAAATAACATTGTTTAAAAATGACACGTCATCAAATTTTCCAATTCATTTTTACATGTTACCATAGTAACATTCTTTTGTTAACACTATTATCAATCTTAACTCTTTTGTATCAAATTTAAAGGTAGAAGGGTTACATTACTCATGATTATAGTAGAGGGACTAAACTGTATTTTTGGTTGTAGTACAAGGATGGTCAAGATACTTTAATCAATTGTGGCCATTTGTTTAGCCACAAATTGAATCGATTTTGAGCTTCTGACCTCCCAAATTGAAGCTCGTAAGCTCGCTTTTAATTGGCATAGGTTTCACATTTTTTGGAGTTCATTTAGGTGTAAAAACAAATTAAGTTTCCGCTTGCCATTGGGGTCCCCTATAACCAGCAACCAAGTTTGATTATGGCTGATCGTTGACCATTAATCGAATTCATTTCTAGCTCATGAGATCCAAATTTAAACTTTTTTAAGTTAGTTTTCAATTGTTGTAGGTTTCGTATTCTTTTTTTGGATTTAATTTAGGTAAGGAATGATCAAGGGAATCGTAACTTGTACAAGTCGTCCCCTACTTCTGTCTAGGTTGCCATCTCAGATTTAAAGTCAATCTTCGAGGTATTCAAATAAGTTAAGTTAGCTACTTTTTTTTACCACCTTAAGGGGGGAACGAAAGGCACTTGAATGCCTAGTTGCTAAGCCATATTGGTTCATGTAAGGCTCACACATCCATTAAATTATTTACATCTTGTTTACGGTCAAATCCTTTAATTGCTTTCTTTTAATTGATTTTCATCCTATTTTTGAATTTCAAATCAACTCTTTTTTTATTTTTTTTTAAAAAAACCTTTGTGCCCAAATCTTATGGAGTCTAAGGTCATCTCTAATCCTATTTGGTTACACTTTTGAGCATCCAAGACTTCAATGAGATACATGCCATCGAGGTCCCCTTTTTTTAAAAATGAAAGTTGTTATGTAGGTGATGAGATTATTATGAAACAATTTTGAAAATGCCTCGCTAGCTTGCCAAGGGGTATGCTTGCAATTATTTTCATAACAGGCTCGATGTTCTAACTTTGTAAGGGTCAGATAAACATAATGCAAGAAAATAATTCCTTTAGTTTCGTTGCGTCTATTAAGGAAGTTAGGAAATTTTTCGATGCAAGATGTTTATGTGATCATTGTTTAATATAAGATAATATGTTTTGCTTTTAAAGTATAAGGCTCTTTGATAAGGATCAAAAGATAATAGAGAATGATAAAGATCACAAGATAATATCTTTTTGTAGCTGATAATCTTAAGACAAAAATCAAATAATCTCATAAATCAAATTATCTTGTAATTGATAATATCTTCTAGGAATTATCTTTTAGGAGTACAAATCATAACCCCCTATGACACTAGTATAAATAGGGGTCATTCCATTATATTTAGCATCAAGAAATAATAAATTTTCTTCTTTACTTGAGAGTCATTTCTCTCTTATAATTTTTGAGCCATTTTTGGTATCAGAGCCGAGTTTCAGAGATGGGGAGTGTCTGAAAAACAACTTGAAGTTGAAGACTTCGAAGTAGTCCGACAACGAGTCATCATTGTCACCTTCGAAATTCATTGTTTCAGTCTTTTTTCAGCCAAAAGGAGGTTTCCACCATGTTCAGGAGGTCGAAAAACCTTGGATTGGAAAGTTCAATTGCCGGAAGACCAGCCAGAGGTTGAAGACAACCACGTCAGCTGCCACGTCAGCATTGAGGTGTCCAGTCAGTGACACATCAGCCACACATAATGTGCCACATTCGCCACATCATCATCCACATCAACCCTTTGTCCAGTCATCACCACGTCGCCCAACCATCACCTGCCACGTATCCTTAACTGCCACATCATCACCTTGTCACCATATTTTTCCTTAATTGCATTCTAAACCCTAAACTTTTCAAAATTATAAATTAGCCCCTTGATTTCCTAAAATTACACCCAAGCCCGAAATTTCTTAAAATTTTATTTTGACCCTAACTTTTGAACCTAATTCCTAATTTCATCCTTAAGCCATACCCCTTGTTTTCACTAGCCTACAATATGCCTCCAAAACGAAGATCTGTGCACGAAGTTGAAATAGAAGAATTGAGACGACAAGTTCAATTATTACAAGAGATGGTGAATGTTCAACGAGCCCAGTTGGATGCACAAGGAAGGCAAATAGAAGATGATTCAGATAGTAGTGAAACTTCATCAGCCGGCAATCATCAACCTCGGAGACCGATAGTCCGCAACAGCGATATCAAAGTGGACATTCCAAATTTTGAAGGGAAGCTCCAACCAGACGAGTTCGTAGAATGGCTCCAAACAGTTGAGCGAGTCTTCAAATATAAAGAGGTGCCAGAGGACCAAAAAGTTAAAATTGTTGCCATCAAGCTTAAGAAGCATGCTTCCACATGGTGGGAAAATCTTAAGAAGAGGCGTGAGCGTGAAGGGAAAAGCAAGATTCGAATATGGGAAAAGATGCGATGTGACCTCACACGTAAGTTCCTACCTGAACATTATTATCAAGATTATTTTCTTTTACATAATCTCCGCCAAAAGACTCTGTCTGTAGAGGAATATACTAGGGAATTTGAAAAGCTCATGATGAAATGTGAT
>JBBYHL010000005.1:10399217-10433696 GCA_038381835.1 Adansonia madagascariensis
ATAACAAAATAATAAGATAAATTAAAAAAATATAAAAGCCATAATAGATAATACCATATCAAAAATGAATCAAATATTGAATATTGAATATTAATACTATATATTATTTAATTAAATATTAAAAATTTAATTTATATTTTATATATAATTAAACCTGCTTATGGGTTGGGCCAGCCATGACTTGAATTTTTTAAAATCCCAAGCGCAGGCCCTTATTAACAATGCCTAAACCAGCCTGTTTAAGCTAGAATTATTGTTCATCACATTAAAGAATTTTTTTATTAATATTATATATTTTATAATTAAAATCAAATAAAATATATTTTATTTTAATTTAAAATAACAATTCCGAGTCGAATTAGGCTAGTCTGAAACCAAAATATGAGAACCCAAGCCTAGGCCCAATTGAACCAAGTAGATAGCTCGATCATTGAGCAGATCTATATATGATAAATAATAATTTATAAAAAAATAAATCATATCATAAGCTTTGAAAATATTGTCAATAAAGTATATCATCAATTTATCATTTTTTTAAATTTAATTAGTTAAGCTCATTAAATATTGAGAGTTTATGCATGTTAGTAGTAAAATTTTAAATACTTCTTTGAATATTATTATTATTATTATTATTTCAAATAATGATAATTAGAGTCTGATAATAATATAACAAAGTAATAAGATAAATTAAAAAAATATTAAAGCTATAATAGATAATACCATATCAAAAATAAAAAAAAATCACATGTTAAACTAGCAACTAAACCTGTCCATGAGCCAGATGACCTGTCCATAGGCCAAACAGTCTGCCCAACACAGTAGGCCCAGCACGATCAAGCCCAGGTCTTAGATTTTAAGTTTCAAGTATACTCGACCTGAAACAGTATTTTTTAAATAAAATAGTATATTTTATTTAAATTTAATTATAAAATATATAAATATTAATATAAAAATAACTTTTTAATATTATGGACAATAATTTATACTTAAATGGGTCGGCCAGGACAAATTAGGTCTTGAGCTTAAAATTCAAAAATTTTTTGGGCCATGGATAGGCCTATAGAACTGAACTAAGATTTTTTCGGGTCAGACGAGGCCAAATTCGTGCCTAGACTTAGAATTCAAAATTACATAAAAGTGATTATATTTACAATAAAATAAAAAAATGATATAAAATATACTCAAATCCGAACCCAAACCCAAAACCCGAATTAATCCGAATCCCAAAAAATTTAAATCCAAATAAACTTGAACCCGAATCAGCTTAAATTTAAAAAAATTCAAATCTAAAATGATTGATCCTAAACCCACCCAAACCCGTCCAATTGCTGTCTCTGTAAAGCTGTGAACACGCTACCACAAACAATCCCTCCCCCCAACAAATTGCTTTCCGATTCATGTGTGTCAAAGAGCAATTTCTTTGCATCTCGAAGCATGGCAATTTGCATGTACATAAAAAAATGATGAATCCCCCTTGAGTGAAGTATCATGCTATATAAGTGCATCATTTGACACTATATAACTTTGATATTTGCATCTCAAGCAAAAAAACATTGGGAGTAAAAAAAAAAGTATATTGAAAAAAATTAAAATGACATCATCATTAAATTGCAAATTAAAAGTTTATTGGGAGTATAAAAAAATTAAAAGTACATTGAGAAAGAAAAAACATTAAAAGTTCATTGAAAAAAAATAAAATGACATTATCGTTAATTTACTTATAATCACAAGCCAAAAATATATGGAGAAAATAAAAAATTAAAAATTCATTGAAAAAGAAAAACAAATAAAATATATTGTAATTCAAAGATTTGAATAAAAAAACAGAACCCCATCTTTTCAAAATTCTTTACTGATTAATAATTTTTTTTACTGAAATTTTGGAATTCATCTTAAAATTATTATTTTAAACATTTAAAAATTATTATTGTTTTCCGTCAAAGACATCATTAAGCATTATATAATTCATCATGCAAATAAAAGTTTTAAAAAATAAAAAAAAAAATCAAACATTTTTTTACTGTGAAAAATACAAATATTTTTAGATAGCTATTTTTATGTTTTTCCTATTTTGAAGCTTTTGTTCTTGGCCATTAATGCCTATTCACTATACATAACTTTATTGATGAGTCGTTTTTTCTATTTGGTTTTATAAATCGTAACATACTTAAGAGTTTTAATAATATGACTTCACTATTCATGCATAAAAACTTGCGTGTGCGAATCTCTCTAGTTTTGTAGGCTTGATATCTCACAGATGCACATTTTTCTTTCAAAATTGGTTTTTTAGATAGATATCATTGAAAACTGAATACCTCTCCTATAATTTTGCAAAAGAAACAACTTTAAAAAGAAAAAAAAAATCTAATCTCTACTTATCTGGAATTTGTATTTTTTCCAGTAATTTTTAATATATGTTAAATGAAAATTTACTACTATCAACTGCGACGCATGTGATTTAATTTTTCTTTTATTTTCTTTCACAAACAATTGATCTAGGAATGTAAAATGAAATCATCGAAACAAAAGACAATTAGTTTAATAATATATACTATTTATGTAAACAAAAAAAAAAAATGAAAAGAACACTAATAATTAATTGAATGCCAATAATATTTTTTATAACTATTCAAAAATTTTGATATATATGTATATATAGATAACACAAATATGTAATGTATCATTCTCTCTCTCTCTCTCTCTCTCTCTATATATATATATATATAAATATATTGAGAATGTTGTGCAGCATTCTTATTGTGTATGTGCATGTCTCTCATCAAAATATATACATATATATCAAAATATATGCATATATATATATATATATGTATGATCTACAATTTCATTTACTATATACATGTTATAAGAAATTGAAATCTCTTGATTTGTTACATCTCGTAGCTAGGAATATATTTCTCACATTTCAACCGATCATGTGATGCATGTCCTTTGTGTATAATATCTCTAAGTGCAAATGAATTGGATATTACTAATCTATACAATTAAGTGTATAAAATTTATAATTAAGTGATGAGGGAACACTCATTGTCTTAGAAGATATATAATGAACCATTCTTGTTGTATAAGATCTCTCATTAGGAGATGTAATCGTATATATATTCACTTGTGCAAGTGAATATAACTTTATACTACATGATACAATATATAAAGATTGCTTGATGTCGTTGCATCTCATATATAGCAACCATTTCTCGAATTTAATATATAAACCATGGCATATCTATATATTTTATCAAGTCATAACATTTTATACTTAAGATATCTTATTGCAAAGGTATTATGCATATTTAAGCATAATATTATAAAGATACTGAATTTTTTTTTAATCAAATTGAAAGAAAAAAAAAAAAAAAAACAAAGGTTATCTTTTTATTTCTACGTTCTCCACCATCATCAAATACTTGATATTCTCCACTTCTTTTTATATTAATCTTATTGTTTATCCTATATTCCTATAAATATGGCACTTGGACAAAGAAAACAACTGCAGCAAGCTTCATCTGATAACATGACTTCTTCTTATAGGAGTCAAGAATCCAACGACGATGCTGAGCTTCAAGGTTCGCAAGGATAGTCGCAACATGATGCAAACCCATTTCCTACACTAGCAAAAGCAACCAAACATGCAAAGGTAGACTCAAAATTAAGATCAAGAGAATTAAAACCATTACTAGATGAAGTTATTTTTATTGGTACTGGATACGGTTTTGGAGGTTCAAAAAAGTAGCAGTGCAAGCATTGTAAAAATGGCTACACCAACTTATGCACCAAGATCCATCATCATTTCTTTGGCGCTGCATTAGGAAAGAAAGCAGGCAATCAAAGATGTCTGGAATTGATGAAGAATACGGAAGTATATGAAAGAATTCGAAGAAAAGTCTAAGAAGCACAGATATCAGGTGTGTATCCAATCTTAAAATCCTCTTCCATTATCAAGAGTCCAAAGCCAACATGCTCCAAACCCATTGAAGATGCGTTTCACATCATGGAGAGAAATGATGTTGAATTGAAGGTTATGAGAGGATTATGTGCTAATGGCATCCCATTCTTGGCGCTAAGAAATTTTCGTTTTGCTAAAATGGTGACAGCCATTAATAATGGCCTTAAAGGTTACAGGGCCCCATCCTTTGAAAAGGCAAGAACTGTGTTCCTGGATGAATGCAAAAAAATGTTGAAAAGTACTTAGTTCCGCTTAAAGATAAATGGTATAGTCAAGGGGTGTCTATTTTATTAGACTACTATAAAGCATAGGCCATTAATTAATGTTCTAACAGTAACTTCAAGAGAATTAAAAACATTATTAGATGAAGTTATTTTTATTGGTACTGGATATGGTTTAAGAGGTTTAAAGCAGTGGCAGTGAAGCATTGTAAAAATGACTACACCAATTCATGCACCAGGATCCATTCTCATTTCTTTGGTGCTACATTGGGGAAGAAAGCAGGCATCCGAGATGTCAATAAGGAAGTATATGAAAGAATTCAAAAGAAAGTCTAAGAGGCAGATAAATCAGGTGTGTATCCAATCTTAAAATGCTCTTCCATTAGTAAGAATCAAAAGCCAACATGCTCCAAGCACAATAAAGATGTGTTTCACATTATGGAGATAAATGGTTCTAAGAGGATTATGTGCTAATGGCATTCCATTCAACGTGCTAAGAACTACTCATTTTGTTAAAATGGTGACAGCACCATTAACAATGGCCGTAAGAGTTATAAGGCCCCATCTTTTGAAAATGCAAGAACTGTGCTCCTGGATGAATGCAAAAGAAGTGTTGAAGTGGACTCAGTTTTGATGGTTTTGGAGGTTCAAAACAGTGGCAATGCAAGCATTATAAAAAAGACTGCACGAACTCATGCACCAGAATCCATCATCATTTCTTTGGTGCTACATTGGGGAAGAAAGCGGGCATTCAACAATGACTAAAATTGATGAAGAATAGGGAAGTATATAAAAGAATTCGAAGGAAAGTTTAAGAAGTAGAGAAATCAGTTTTGTATCCAATCTTAAAATGCTCTTCCATTAGCAAGAATCAAAAGCCAACATGCTCCAAACCCATTGACGAAGCATTTCACAATATGGAGAGAAATGATGTTGACTTGAAGGTTATGAGAGGATTACGTGCTACTGGCAAGCTAAGAAATCCTCATTTTGCTAACATGGTGACAGCCCTTAACGATGGCCCTAAGGGTTATAAGCCCCATCTTTTGAAAAGGCTAGAACTGTGCTCCTGGATGAATGCAAAAGAAGTGTTGGAAAGGACTTAGTGTCGATTAAAGATACATGGTATAGTCAAGGAGTGTCTATTGCATCAGATGGTTGGACTAATGTGAAGCGTAGGCCACTAATTAATGTTCTAGCTGTAAACAGTACAGGTGCAGTGTTTATGTATGCTGATGAAATTTTTGGAATTGAAAAATCTTGTCATGCAATTGCTCAATATTTGCTCAAAGCTATAATAAACGCCTTATTTTGTCTAAACCCCCTAATTGATTTTTTTTTTCCGAGTTATCATAAATTCATGTGTGTTTCTTAGCTTAGATCCTTTCGGACAAAGCATTGATGGTTTAAAGGTCCAATTTAGGTCTCGGATAAGCTAGGAGAATTGGTTCAATAGGAAAAGACACTTGAGCTTTATCAAACAATTTAAGGGAAAAGTGTCGAATTTGGATACCTAAGACCCGGGTCACGAAAATTTGAGTACAAGGTTAGTTGACTCGTTTATGCCTCCTAAGTGAGATAGCATGATTATTGGGAGTATTTGGAATCAAAAGAGATCTTGTTTAAAAGCCATATTCAAAATACAACTAGAAGTCACAAATCCACTATAGATAAAGTCAATAATCAAAACTCAACTGTAGGACAAAAAGATTGACTTATAAATTGCTCAGGAACTAGGAATACGAAATTGAATACATTATTATGAAATTAAGCATGGAAGGAAGGTCAAGAAAGTGAAGTCAAGGTTGGGTCATGACAGAACCTTAGGAAAAGGATTTCCAACAGTTCAATCCGAGATGTTTGGGATAGAAAATATTTAGTTTTAGGAAAGACGTTGTTAAGAGTATTTTAACTATAAGGAGGAACATCCAATTGCATTTTTGAACATACATATCAAGTCCAATTAGATCAAAATAAAAAATGTACAAGCTTCGTTAAATTTCATCACATTGTCAACTTTTACCAAGACCTTAGTTGTAATTTTTTTTTTTTCAAATTCAAGGGCACTTAAGACATTTTATGCATGGTTGTTAGTAGTTAACAAAGGTAGTTAGAGGTGGCTGAGGGAGGTTGTTTAATTGCAAAAAAAAAATCTCTAAACTTATTTATGGGTGATTAATGAAGAGATGACTACCAGCTTATAAATACTAGGTGAATGGCACCACTTTTAACACATTCACAAGCATTCAAAATTGTGAGATTTTGGTAGCCTAATAATCTTTAATTTCTTGGTGGAAAGCTTAGGAAAAATGCAAGGAAAAGCTTCTAAGGTACAAATTTCTTACTCATCATTGCATTTTCTTTTAAATCTTATGTTGGACTTAAGTGATATTATTTAAATCTGGCTTTTCCTCTTGGTTACATTCGGCTAAATGTAAAGGGATGCCTTGATCAATTAGTTTCAGTTTGATTATTATCATAACGTGTCGAATGCGAATTTGACATGCTAGATTTAAACAAATAAATTTTATTATCTCGTATTGAGATCTGACTTAATTATTGGACAATTGCACGTCCGATTTAACCTTAAATGGTTATTACAAAATGAAAAACTAACTCGGAGTCACCACCACTCTAGTTTTGACTAGGTGAGATTAGTCATCTAACGTGACATGTATTTTAAGGGTTACGAAACTCTCAGAAACAAGCTTTGAGGTTTACGTTTATATCAGAGTTCACATGAAAGGGTTTGAGAGTTGCTCATAATCATAAGTGATGATCGATCCCTCTTATGACACCTGAAAATCGGTACCTCTTAATTATGTGCTAACTGAAGTCTCGATTATGATTAGTTTTTTTTTTTGGTAGTTAGTTATAATTCCCAATTTTTTTAAAATTATTTATAATTAATACTATTTTTCTCATCTTAAGTAAATTGAATTTTTATATTTTTTGAAAATTAAAATATTTTTCACATCCCTCTAGAAAACCTAGAGGAATAGAAAAGTTTTATTTTTTTGGAAAATTAAAAATTATGATATACTTGTTTATTTTAACTCGAGGATATTGCCTCGAATTTTTGAAAAAATATTATATTATAATTAATATATAAACATATTAAATTTATAGCATAGCATCATGAAGATGACTCCAAAGAACATGCATGAAATTGTAAAATGATCCTTTAATTATAGAAAATAATCTAAATAGCCCTAAAATGTGAGGACATTATGGAATGACCCTAAATCATAGAAAATGATTTAAATGCATGAAATTTTGCATAATAATTCCTAAGTTATGAAAAAAAACTTAAATATTTCTAAAATGTATGAAATTGCATGAAAGTTTCTAGATCAAGAAAAATGAACTAAATGACCTTAACATATACGAAATTGCATAAAGGTCCCTAGATCATGAAAAATAACCTAAATGACTCCAACATGCATGAAATTGCATAAAAGTCCCTAGATCATGGAAAATGACCTAAATGACCTTAAAAGTGCTTAGATTATGGGAAATGACTAAAATGACATAAAAATGTATGAAATGACATAAAAATCCCTAAGTCATGGAAAATGACTAAAATGACATAAAGATATATAAGAGTTGAAATATGGTCCTTAATATGCATGGAATCATTATGGAAAAATTGCAAAATGGTCATTAAAAGTTTCTAATGTTCCTAACTGCACCTATAAGATTTTACTTCACCAATAGACATTCAAGCATCAGATTATAAATGATATTTACTTTAAAAAAACCATATTAATATGAACACGCATAAATTTACTAATTTGCATAATAATGTTGTATAATCATAATATTTTCATAAAAAATGCGCGGTGTCAGTAATGTGCCTCCTCAGAAAGGTCCTTATGGATTGGGAATGCATGCACAACTTACAAATAGTGGTGCATGGAAAATGATAAAATTTTTGACATGGAAGGGTTTTCTCGACTGGGACTCTTCCTTCATAACTTAGGGAGGGGGAGCATCGGATGAATCGCTTGTTTAATCAGTCTTGGATGGCCACTACGAAGTGGCCAAACTTGGAGTTACCACTGATCACTTGTGCTAGGCATGACCAGATGTTTATTAAAACCTATATTCCAAGTAACAAAACTAGAAACATTGATTTCATGGTCTGCGTGATCCAAAGATTCGATGATTGGGTTTCAGAGTTGGTTACGTGCAATGAGGTATGAACCTCCTTGCAACGCCCAAAGTCGATACCTTTTTAGCCATGTTTTAACTTGGTTTAGATTTCCTTGATTTTGACTAGTTTTTAACATAATCCCTTTTATTCATGAATTTATGTAAAATGATAAATCTAGGTTTTAATGAAGAATTTGAATCTCATATGCACCTTGCAGAGGTGGGAACATAGAGATTTAGAGTAAAAATAATCTCTAGATTTAATTTTTAAAAATCAGTTATTCCATGTTAAGTACTGGAGAGATAACGACATAAAACATTGCCTTTGTGATTTTTTTTAACATAGTTTTGAAAATATGAATTTAAGATGACCAACATAAGGGAAAACATATTAGTGAGATGGTAAAATGAGATAATGTTGCATAAAATAAATCACACAAAACAACGAAAAAAAAAAAGAAAGGACAATCAGAGTGTATCTCATAGTTGTCATTGAATACCTTAAGATAACCAAATTGACAATTTTGGGGATAAAGTTTAGATCTATTGATTACTTGGACATTAAAATTAGGTTTGAATCTTGACAAGTCCAGAGAACTCCATTAGAGATAAAATTTAATTTTTGATGATTTTTAAAAAGTAAAGTTGTAGTATCTCCTAAAAAAATAGGGTTATAGTATCCTTATTGATGAAAGCTTTGACAAGTTTCAAAAAAATAGGTTCGAAGGGTTTATCTTGACAAAGGTTTGGTAATTTCTTGATAAAATGACATTTTTTGACAAATTTTAGGAAAATAGGTGATGTTTTTGATAAAATGAAAATTTATAAAAATAAGAATGATAAAACTTAAAAATTTATTCATGCTTTGTCTGAGCTTACGAGGGTTGACACATGTTCTTTTTGACTCAATAGGGTTAATTGGGACCACATAAAGGTATCCCAATGGCTTGGAGTTAAAATTTAGAGAAGTCAACTAGTTTTGATGATTATTGTAAATAGGGAATAGCATCATGCTTCCCCCTTCTTGATTTTATTTTGAGCAAACTAGGAGGTTTCAAAAGTCAGGTAAGGTACCATTGGAAAGGTAACTTGATAGGTTTAATGTAAAAATATTTTAAAAATATTAGAAAATCACTTTTGAGGTGGAAATAATGTTTAAATTCATGACTAGTTTGACATTGGCAACATATGTAGGGGAAAAAGTGTAATTGAGTTTAAAATATCATTCTAAATGCATCGGAAAGTTAAATCGCAAATGATACCTTTTTGAAAAGAAATTTCATGAACTTTTAGGGAAAATATTTGAAAAATCCATGAAAATCATCTAATGGATTGAAATGGCCCAAACAAAATGCATGTTGCTAATTTCAATGGTTCCAAATAGTGTTGGTTTCAAAAATCATAACTCTTTCATCCAAAAATCATAACTCTTTCATCCAAAATAATCTAAAGGCAAACGAGATACAGTTAAAAAGGTGATTTAATGCCTTTTAAGGAAAAATATCATAAAATTGATAAAAAAATTATTTAGATTTCAAAAATGATTTTTCAAGCCATACCTACAGTGCTATTAGCATAAGAACAAGGGCTTTTTTAAAAATTTTTTTAGGGTTTCTTGGGACTAAACTTTGGCCATAGACATTTGAACATCCGTGGAAGAAAAGAATGCGTGACATGGACTTCATAAGCTTATTTATACAATCTTAGGGTAGTTTAGGATGATGAAACAACCCATTAACTATGTCACAAAGAGAAGAACACTAGGCAAAAGTGCAAGGCACTAGTAACTTGGAATATAAAAAAGCATTTGCTTTTGAAAACAAAAATTTGGCCTTAAAAACCATTTAATCTAGACATAAAATCTTTATTTTTCCCTAAAATTGGAAGACCAACAAATAAAAACCTTAAGTAGATATTAATTCTCATTTATTAAGGTTAACATGGCCTTAAGTTAGGCGTTTTAAGAGAACATATTTTTGCCAAGTAGCAAACAACCATTTTGACAAGCATTTGATGAATTAAATATGATATTTATGATGAATAAACATAGAAAACATGTTTAACAAGCAAAGACAATACTTTGATATACAAATAAGGATAATATTTTGATATTTAACAAGTAAAGACATTTTTAGTTTTTCCTGGAAGCATAATATTTCTTAATAAAGCCTAAACTGATTGGATTAGGCAAGATGTTGCCATCCATTTCCATTAGGATCCAAGCCTTTTTGAAAAAAGCTTATTTCATGACATAAGGTCCTTCCTAATTATGGGTCTATTTACCTTGGGCATTTTTATGGATAGAAAGGATTTCTTAAGCACCAATTTCCCTTTCTAAAAATAGTGAGGGCGGACCTTTTGTCATGGCCCTTATCATATGCTGTTGATACATTTGCCTATGAAAAATGGCTTTCAGCCATTCTTCTTTGATAAGATTTAGCTGATTGTATCTATTCCTGACCAATTTAGCCTTTTCAAGTTTAGCTTCCATCAAGAATCATAGAGAGGGGATCTTGACTTTGATAGGTAAGATAACTTCTATCCCATAGACGAGAGAAAACAAGGTAGCATTTATGAAAGTCTGGACTAAAGTTTGATATATGTGGAGTGCGAAGGGTAGCTTTTTATGGCAATCTTTATAGGTCTCGACAATTTTCTCAACCATCCTCTTGATGTTCTTATTGGCTGCCTTGACTGCCTTATTTATTTTTGAACAGTATGGCACTGAGTTATGATGCTGGATTTTGAACTGAGAACATACTACTTGCATCATGCTATTTTTCAAGTTGCAAGCATTATCCATGATGATTTATTCGAGAAGCCCATATCAATAAATGATATCTCACTTTACAAATTAGCATGCACCCGACTTGGTGACATTGGCGTATAAAGCTACCTCTACCTATTTGGTGAAGTAATCAATCGCCATTAAGATGAACTGGTATTTGTTGGAGGCCTTAAGAGTGATGATCCTAATCATATCCATGCCTAGCATAGAGAAAAGGCCATGGAGCTGACATGACATGAAGTAGTGAAGGTGGGATATTGATCTTGTCTGCGTAGATTTGACATTTATGACATTTTCGGGCATAATTAATACAACCTCTTTTGAGAGTTAACCAGAAATAGCTTGATTTCATGACTTGCTTGGGCATCCAGTGTTTGTTAACGTGTGTCATAGATCCCTTTATCCCTTTATGAACTTTTTCTAAGATTCTTTTGGCTTCAAGATCATTGACACATCTAAACAACACTTGATCTTGACCTTTTTTTTTTGTATAGGATTTCCCCATCTAAAATAAATCCCATAGCCATTCTTTAGATGGTCCTTTTGTCATTTTCTGTGGCATATTCAGGATACTACTAATCCTTGATGCAGAGAATGATGTCGTGATACCTTGGTAGGCCATCCTTCTCTTATTCAAAGTTTTGACAATGTACCGGAGTCATATTGATACCTATCTGAATATGAGCGACACCTGGTTCCTGATTAGCTTTGAACATGGATGATACGATAGCCAAGGCATCATCTATTTGGTTTTCTTCCCAAGATAGATGCTACAAACTGACATCTCCAAATTCTTTCTTGAATTATGAAATTGGTTTCCCATAGTGGACTAGGTTGGGGTAAGTTGGTAGATGATAGGGCTGAATCTCTAAAAACTTGTAAAACTTTAACATTTCTTTTGATGGCCACTTAAAGCCCCATGACATAGGCTTCATACTCTGCTATGTTATTGTTGTAGTCAAAGTTCAGTCTGGCTATAAAAGGATAGTGACTCCCATCAAGTGAAATCAATATTGCCCCAATTCCATGCCCTAAGGCATTTGATGCTCCATTAAAATACATATTTTAGTATTAGTCATGATTAGGGGTTTTTTCCCTTTTAGTTATGCATATAAGTTCTTCATCCAGGAAATCAGAGTCCAATGGCTTATAATTGCTTATTGCTTAGGTTGCCATGAAATCCACTATTACGCTACCCTTAATGGCTTTTTGGTTGACATAGACGATGTCGTATCTAAAAAGCTAAACATGTTATTTGGCCAATCTTTTTGACAATGCAGGGGCTTCGCATAGATATTGGATGGGGTCAAGCCTTGCGATTAGCCATGTGGTTTGATGAACATAGAATGCCAGAGTCTACAAGGTGTCTAAGCCAGAGCACAACATAACTTTTCTATTGCATGGTATTTGTTTTCACACTTTGTGAACTTCTTGCTCGGTTAGTAAATAGCTTGTTCTTTTTTTTCTTGATCATCGTGTTACCTGAGTACGTAACCCATACATTTGTCAAAGATTGATAGGTAAAGGACTAGATTTTGATAAAAAGACTAATGGTACTAGTATTGGTAGGTTTGACTATGGTGCTTACTTTGTTAAAGGCTTCTTGACATTTTTTATTCCATTCCTTGAGATTCTATTTGCGAAAAAGCTAAAAGATCAGGTCACATTTATATGTGAGTTGGAATATGAATTTGAAGATGTAGTTTAGTCTTCCTAAAAAGCTCTCCACTTCCTTTTGGGTTCGAGGTAGTGGCATGTTTTGCATAGTTTTGACTTTATCTGGGTCGATTTCAATTAGTTTTTCACTGATAATAAAGACTAATAGCTTACTAAAGGTGAAACTAAAGGTACATTTAGCATGATTCAATTTTAGCTAGAATTTTCATAGTCATTCAAAGAGATTTTAAAGGTCAGGGATATGCTCATCTTCTCATATTGACTTGACGATCATATCATTCATGCAGACCTTAATTTCCTTACGTATTAAGTCATGGAATAGTGCTAGCATGGCTCTTTGATAAGTTACCTGACATTTTTTAGTTAGAAAGGCAAGACTTTATAGCAAAACGTGCGCTATATGGTTATGAAGTAAGTTTTCTCTGTATCTTCTGGTACCATTTTAATCTGATTATAACTTGAGAACTTAACCATAAAGGAGAACATGGAGTTCTTGGTTGTATTGTCGACCAAAGTGTTTATGTAGTGTAGTATGAAGTCATCTTTCATACTAGTTTAGTTTAAATCCTGATAATCAACACATATTCATACTTTACCATCTTTTTTTTGGAACTGAGACAATGATGGCAACCTATTCTGGATATTTGGCTACTTCAAAGAATCCTACCTTGAATTATTTCTTGACTTCTACCTTGATCTTAAGAAGCATTTCTAGTTTCATTCTCATTAGTTTTTGCTAGATTGGTTTGCATTTAAGTTTGAAGGGAAGCCTAAGGACCATAACGTCAGTGTCTAGTCCAGGCATGTCTTGATATGACAAAGTGAATATGTCTCGGTACTCTCAAAGTAAGTTTATCAGCTTGGTTATAGTAGAGGATTTTATGGAAGTTTTGATTTTAAGCTCTTTTTGATTCTTTAGTCTCTACATTTATGACTTCAATTGGCTTCTCTTGGATTTTTCTTCACGCTTGACTAACCGTAACAGATCCAGTAACATGGAATTATCCTTAGAATCTTCATTAGAATTAATTTTGCAAGTACAAATTGATCATTTGAAATCGATCCTTAAGAGCTCATTGAATACGTGAAAGGGTGAGTAAATAAACAATATAGACAAAAATATGTATAGATAGAGAATTTAAGCAAGGGCAGAGAATAAAAACTGGTAAAGAAGATGAAATACTTTATGCAAAGGCCATTTTTATTGATAATATTTGATAAAAGATGCTCATTACATAGGATCCCTATGAGCTATTGGGTAAAAGCAAGTAGGTTTCCAATTTTTGACATTACACAAAAATAGACTTAAAAAGTGTAGGGTTTTCGACACAACCTCGCTATCAAGAATAAATTTTGGTAAATAGGGATAGGTTTCAATGGTCGACTTTGATAGGCTCGACTAGTCATCAATGGCATAGATGTGGAGTTTATAGAGGGCTCAATTAAGAATGACCATGACATCCTTGGCTTGTTTTTTGACTAAATCGGATCCACACATCCTTCTGAACAAAAAGTCTCATGTATCGATGGGAATGCCATTAGTCCTAGTCCTAGCTTCTAACCCAATGAATGGGCTAACCTTTGATATCTAGACTTTTTAGCTTGTTATTTCTTGTATTGCATGTTAGACTTGAATCTTAGGCCTTTTTTGTCAACCTAGTTAAATACCTTCAAAGCTCTAGCCAATCCTTGCAGATTCTTACCAAGCCCACTTATAGCTTGGTAACTTTTACCAATAATAGACTTCAGACCCATATGGGTATTCTTTAACAATCGAGGCTCAACTATTGGTAGGCTTTCTCCAGCGAATGTAGCATTGACTAACACGAATGATTAAAAGAACAACTCAGGTGCATTTTATTTGGTTCAATATAGGTGACATTAGTAAAAACAATAGCGATTATCTCTTCTTCAACTCTAATATTGAGCACTTTGTCGTCGATCATGAATTTTTGCTTTTGATGCAAAAAAAGGATATTGTCTCGATTGAATGTGTGTAAGGCTTTCCAAGTGAGCATATATAGGATGGAATAATATCCATTACCTAAAAATCAATTTTAAAGGGCATGAGCCTATTTGGAGTGGAATGGTGATGTTTTTGGTGATTCAATGATAGGTCCCATTGGATTCTTGCACCACCTTATGATTGTTCTTGATGTGGGAGGCATCAACAAGAAGCTTATTTAAGGTAGCTAAGGACATGACATTGAGGGCAGAGCTATTATCTATGAGAACTTTTGGTAGGATGTGACTTTTGAAATGATTGGTGATACGTAGGGCCTTATAGTTACACTCAGCTATAGGAGGGATCTCATCATTAGTGAAAGAGATATAGTTGTTGGTAGTGATGTTGTACATCAAGCAATCTAATTTGTCTATTGAAATGCCAGTAGGATATATACTTCATTCAACATTTTTAGCAATGCATTTTGGTAAACTTTTAAGTTAAGAAGAAAGGACAACATAGAAATCTTAGCTGGTATTTTACACAACTGATTGACGATACTATCTATATTCACTATGCTTGATGAATTTCAAAAACTCAGTGGCTTTCTTTTCATCCACCACCTCTGTGAATTTTTCATTCAAGGTCCTTGCCTTATCATGAGATGTATTGACTAGGCATGCATCATTTTTTTGATTGTTTTGAGCTGGATGCACAAAGCATCTACCACCGCAGTTTAGGTGGTTGACTCCTAACAAGTTGACGGTAATAGTTAACTGGGTGGGCTCTGCGATCATCATAACTTAGCCCTTATATTTCTAAATAGTAGCTTTGCTACTCTTGTATGGGAATAACGTAGGGGCCTCTATGAACAACCTCTGCATAGGTATTGGCAAACTTGCTCTAAAGTTTAGTTGGCCATAGATGATAAGGGGTCATCCTCTCTCGTATGGTGATTATACCATTCTTTCCCCAATCATATTCATTGTTTCAAGGGGAGATGCTTGCTTTTTATCATAAAATTAAATTTTACCTTTGTCCATTATTTTTTAGACCATCATTAGAACTCTTTGCATGTATAAAGAGTATGGCCGTAAAAGGTATGGAAATTATAAAAATTGTCAAGCTCTTCTTTTAATTTTTTGAATTCGTTAAGCATTCCTACTTGAATTAATATTCGCCAAATCAGACTCGTTAGTGTCCTAACTTTTTTACACTTCTCTTAACCTTGTAGTCGTCCTTGACACCAATCATGTTTATCACTTGCTTGGTATGGTTTAGTAAGGGTTCGTAGCAACATTTAGCCCCTAGTTTGTCCTGAATTATAGAAGGCTTTATACCTTTTGTTTAAAGGAAATGCAGTTCTCAGTATCGTGTCCCACTACCTCGGCATGGTAATCACAATAGGCATTGGGATTATACCTTTAAGGGTATGGAGGTTTCTTTTTTAGGACATACATAAGGATGACTAAATGCCCTTGGAGTAGCGCTTGGTAAAGCTTTTTATAGGATATAGGGATAGGGTCAAACTACTATCTTCGCTAGTTTGCACCCTAATTGTTTGGTACATTGTTGATAGGATTGTTGACATTTTTGTTAGCTTGTGACTGGTTGCTTCGTGAGGGATTTATGGGATAGTAAAGGTTAGGTTATAGGTTGCAGTGTAAACCAGCTAAAGAGGTATTATAACCCGATTAAAGTAGAGCATAATCAGCTAGTATGGATTGGGCACTTGAACATGGCTCGGTTGAGGTAGGTTGGTATACCTTATGGCATTTACCTTTCTTTATTTTTTTTGTTAGCAGTAAGCTTTTTGCTTGACCCAGATGACTCATTAATGGACATCTTGCCACTTTTAATTGCTGCATCGATCATTTTACTAGATAAAACTAGATCGATAAACTTTTTATTAGCATTTTTTGCCATTTTTTTGTAAAACTGGACGCGTAAGGTGTTGATGAATGTTATGATCATCTATTTTTTGGTTTCCAAAGGCTGAACTAAGTTGCTTCTTCCCTCTACCTTTGAGCATATTATTTGAAACTCTTAATGGGCTTGTTCTCTAAATTCGTAAGAAAAAATTGATCTGAAACCCAATTTAAGACATGTTGGTATTGACTTAAGAAAGCCCTTGGCAAGTTGACTCATAACTGAATTTTGACATTATCAAGCTTGATGTACCTTTGGATGGCTTTCTTTGTCAAACTATGCACAAAATAGTGAACAAAGAGTTTTTGTCTTTTTCATACCCTGCCATCTTTTTGAGGTATATCTAGATATGCACTATGGGGTTAGTAGTTTCATTAAACTTCTCAAAATCTGGTAACTTGAACTTTAAAGGAATGACAAGGTTGGACACTAGAGATAAAGATTCAACATCAATATCTTCGAACTTATCACTCCCTTCGATGGCTTAGAGGTGTATCTCCAACGACTGAAATTTGGTTATGTCATCAATAAACATTATAGCTTCTGACCATCTATTTTCTCTTGCTCATCATGGTCGAGGGTTATGGGACCAGTTAGGAAAACTCCTATAATCACCCTTTGGAATTGATTAGTCGCCATAGGGTTCAGATATATCATTGATGGTATTAGTAAGGTTGGTGCTGTGGTACGCTATTGCTTTTAATGGGTTTCTTCCTAGGTAGCTTCAATATTACTAGTGGGGTTTTTTTTAGATTAGTTAACTCCTTGTTGATATCCATAGTATTAGCCTGCCTTCTTTCTTTTGTAAAGATGTAATTAATTCCATGAGCTTTTTGATTTGAGCTTGCATTTCATCTTGTCAATGAAGCATTTGGTCTTGAGATTCCTTGTACATCAATTCAAGTCACCAATGTGTTCTTGGTGATCGTTTTCCATGATCCGTTTAGGACGGCAAGTATTATAGTGTGGTGCAATATTCGATTTTGAGTTTTTTACCTGATTTTAGAATCCTTTGCACTTATATAACCATTCTTGTATTAGACTTTTTATTTTAAATGTATTTATTAATGACTGCTTACGATGAGATAATGATGAGTATGGAGTCATGGCAATAGATGATTATTCATATGGATGCATAGATAAGATGATAAAAGAATGGAGTTAAATATGCAAATGCAAGAGAGACAATTGGCTCATAAAATAGCTTCACCAATGACATCTTTCATAGAGCAACAAAGAAAGTTTTGACTACACATGATTACATTCAAAAATATAGGACACAATTACATTGTTTAATCACATGCTCCAAAAAACTTAACAACTACTACTCGTGATCCCCAATGGGTGTGATGTCTTGTCTCAAGGATTGGGCCACCTTGATCATATTATCTACCTCTAACTAGGCTACCTGAATTTGCTCAGTGAGGTGATAGCATTACTCTTGATAATTCAAGATGCTTGGTCAATCATTGCTTGCTATTTTTGTTCTCGTTATTCAAAGGTTCTCATCAACTTAGTTATATGGTCTTAGTGAGCTTGGAAGAAATGTTCCAAATCTTGAAACATGAGTTTTAGGTTTGATTCTTGACCCTATTGGCTCTCAAGTCTTGTACTTGAGCTTCAAGACATCTATTCCTCCTTTGGTAAGTCAACATGAGGGCATGGGACCTTATGATCTTCTTTGTATTGGCTTAGGCCTCTTCTTTCCACTATTTAATTTTTTATTGAGGGTAGCAAGTTCTGCCTTTCATTCAGCTGATGACTTACTGATACATCGGGACTTGTTTACTTTTTAAAGTACCACGTAATCCTTTTTTAGACTCTCGAGGTCGTCCTTGATATGATCTCTCTCTCGAACAATTTGATTTATTTCACCATCCTAAAGGTAGATATCCATCTCTAATTGACTATTTTCCTCCCTTAACCGAGCAATTTCTGAGACAAAATTGAGCTTTTTCTTTTTCAAATTCCTTTCTAAGTAGTTCAAGCTCGAAATGAAGCTCTTCCATTGGGACTTGTGATGTCCCAACATGGGTGATGGCAAACTATCATTGACGTAGTGGATCCTTCATTGACAATACCATGTACTCATGACACTTTTTCTCTAATATCTCTTAATGTAGTGGGCCTTCCTCTAAGCTTGAGAGGCTGATTAAACTTTTGATTTATCATTGGCTTCTCCATATTTAAAATCCCAATACTCAAGGTCTTCAAAGAATGAAATAAATTGTCAACATAAAAACTGTCACAAAATTAGGAGGGGTGTACAACTGGTGCTTCCCCATAACCCCCTTATCGCAGCATGGCCCGGATATGAATTTTGACCAAACTATCTTAAAAGGTGGATATACCCCTCGTTCTTATATATATATATATATATCCATATATATATGTCATTATTTTTTAATTTTTAGGGTTCATATCATTATTATTTTTCTTATTTTTTATGTCGAAGACTGAGTCGTTAAAATGAATCGCTTATTCGACTTAACCTTAAATAGTCATTACGACCATTTTTCTTAGAGTCACCACCAACATATTTTGGCTAGGTGAGATTGGTCACCTATCGGAGTTCATATCTCAAGGGTTACTAAACCTATGAAAACATATTTTGAGGTCTGCGATAATATCAGAGATCACCTTAAAAGGTTCGAAAGTTGGCTACAATTACAAGTAAGGATTGATCTCTCTCATGACTCCCGGTAATCGATTGACTTATATTTGGTTTCAATATTTGTTATTTAATTATAATTCCTATATATTAAAGTAAAATTTTTATGAAACAATTTTATTATTCCATTTGAAGAATCGAGATTTTAGTATTTTTGAAAACAAAAATATCTTTTCTACCCCAATGGAAGACTAGAGGAACATGAAAGTTTTTATTATTATCTCTTTTGTACCCCACCGAACGGCTGGAGGATTGCAAAAGGTTTTAAAAATCAAAATAAATTTTGTATTGCACTAGAGGGTAGAGAACGACAAAAGGTTTTAAAATCAAAATAACTTTTGTACCTCACTGGAGGGCTATTATTTTTATGAAATTCAAAAATATCTTAATTTTTTGAACTTTTAAAAGGATATTTTGTTATTAAAATAATATGCAAAATCCCTTCCATATGTTAGGAGAAATTTTACGTATTACTAACTCGGGGACATGGCCTTGATTTTAAAATTTCTAGTTTTATGGGAAATAGTAAAAATTTATCCTAAGACCTAGTTTTGAATGGGTACAGGACTAGACTCTAAGGTCTCGAGTTTGATCAAAGAGATCAAAATGTCCCTTAAAGTATACCTTCAGCATTGAAGTACTCGGTAACCCTAAATTATTCAAGGATAAATTATTAAAATGTCCTTAAAGTATGCCTTCAACATGAAAGTATTTAGTAGCCCTAAAAGACTTGATGACATCATAAATGAATGAAACTATTCTTACTGTGCACCCTCGACATGGAAGTATCCTGGTGATCACATAGGACTTGGTTCTAATGTATATTACTAAAATGTCCCCAATAACCCTAAAGGACTCAATGACATCATAAAAAGACAAACTTATCCCTATTATGCACCTTTGACATAGAAGTATTCCAGTGATGATAAAAAACTTGATTCTAATTAAATTACAAAAAAACCCTTAGGATTTTTCTTTGACATATAATTATCATGATACCCTAAAAGATTAGGAATGATATGACATGATAATTTTACCCTAAATGGCTAGCTTTGAAATCCAATATGTCCTGCAGTGCAAAAATTGCTGGTAATCCACAAGTTTCTCAAAATTTTATTTTAGCTCCAAAATGGCTAAAAATGCTAAGTGTTTCTAAATGACCAAAATACCCTAAATGGGTAACTTGATGTGGGAAATGGCTTTTTTAACCCTACAAACACAAGGCTTTCCTAATGGACTCCAAAGTTTTCTAACTTTGCAAAATAGTCTTTACATTACGTAAAACACAAAACCAAACATCAAATACATCACAAACAACATGGAAAACATTTTAAATATCTCCAAAAGCATTTGGCCAAAAACGTTTGGCCTTGGAACAAATTTTTAATTTTTTTCAAACAAATCTTTAAACTTTTTAAAGTTACAAAATGACCCCTCAAAGTTACAAAATGATTAAAGCATGATATGCATTTAATCATGTTTAAAATGCATGAAAAACATCCCTAAGGGTACATGAAGCTCTTAGCCAAGCATGGAAGGTATTTTTTTTTCATTTTTACAATTTAGTCCCTGGACTTTTCATAATTATAAAATAAACTAAAAAAATAAAGAACATCATCGAATCTTCTTTGTTAGACTCTACCAAGGCTTGGAAACACTTATCTGATGCCTTAACGTTTTTGAAAATTTATTTTTAGGCCATGCAAATTTCACATATTTCAAAATAATCCAAATTACCAAAAAGCCAAGCATGAACAATTACCCAAGGACCATAATGATTTTTAGCCAACATGTATATCAACCAAAAATAACTTGTTTTCATCATATAATTTCATGAATATCAATATAAATACATGTCCTAGTTTTTACCAAGCTTAAATATGCATGAAATCATGATAAATCACGAACCTATCAACATAAATCAACATGAAAATTGTAAGGAAATTAGCACAAAAATACATGCATGTGAGAATAACATCATTTCTATCAACAAACATGAATTATATTAATGAAAATTAACTTATTGCTAATAAAAGTCAAGAAACTTTAATCATGATTTTCATACTTGGCATTTCAACATGGATCAAAATCCATGAGCTCAAGCAGTCACGAAGCTCACTAAAAGGATGGAATGACCTTAAAATGAAGATAAATCAATAGTTTTCTAAGTAAAACTAACTTAAAAGCTTGTAAAACTTGAAAAAATTCAAAAAATTTGGTGTTTTCTTAGCTATAGAGGCATTCCTCTCGAAATGAAAAATCCTTCCTTCTATTTATAATAAGGAGGGATCACTTAGGGCTAAAGAAAGTCCCTTGGTCAAATCCTTTCTTGGTTTCTTTCCTTTTTTCCTTTTTATAGATATTTTCTAGATTTTGATAAGATTAAAGAAAGGTTTTTATCGTTTTGTATGATTCATCATGCATAACATCATCATCTAGAACCATGAGGATAAGATAAGATAAGAAAGAGTCTAATTTGGATAAAAACAAATTATATAGACTAAATTGTAACAAATTAAAAATTATATGTTCAATAAATAAAATTTCACATAACAAATGTGATTAAAAATTTAATCAAAATAAGCTTGTCGGGTTGGTTAGAAAATAAATTGGACTTATTGGGCTTGTTGGAAAGTTAATGGGCTTATTGGGCCCATTAAAAAAATTAATGGGTTTTAAAGCCCTCTAAATGAAAAAATAAATTTCAGCCCATTAAAAAATAAAACTAATAAAGTTTTCATATAAAAATTCCAAAACAAATTTTATGAGAAACTTTATGTGCAAGAAAAAAGTAATTAAAAATTTCAAAATTATAAAATTTTACGAGAGAAATCCTTTTGAAAGAAAATTAATATTTAATAAAAATGAACAGGAATTTTGAAAAGCTATATCAAAGCTACTTTATTGAAATATATAAAAAAATTTAGAATTTTGAACTTTGAAAAATTTTACAAATAAGAAAAAGTTGATATTTTGGAACTAAGAAAATTTCAAAAATACGTTCAAATTTATAAAAATGAATTAAATGCAATATTATTCAAAATATTAATCAATAAAAAATAATAAGGATGAAAATCTAAAATCTAGAACAAATTTTATCAAATTTGTGATAAAATTCAAATTTAATAAACAAATTTAACAACTTGAATCCTTGTGGTATAAAATGCCAATATGAATTTTTTTCTTAATTTTTTTTATTTTTTAGGGTGAGTATTCGCATAAATATTGGATGAGTATCAGTAAAAATATACAACTATCAACTCCTAAAATTTCACGAAAAATCTTCAAAATCCTTAAAATTAAAAAATTTGACTATAATATCGTATGCAAAAATGAATTCCAAAAGTTTGAAAGAATAAATTTAAATACTAATTTTTTACCTTAATATTCATCTTTTTTATCCAAAATTTATTCTGTACAACCTTCAAAATGGTGATTTTATCTATCATGTGTATGAGCGGTCATTTAGGCATGACTAAGTAGGTTTTAAAAACAACTACTCCACTTATAGAAGTCAACCCCCATAGGGATGATTACCTAATTACTAGTCTTAGATATTTTAGGACTACTAGGGAAATGAACCAAACAAAAGTAGATGTTTACACCCATAAGTGGCACACAAGTATAATATATATATTTTATATGATTAATTGCAGGGATATCAATAAGGTTTTCCATGTAACTTCTTCTATTTTAACATTTTAGAACTTTTTGACCTACTGTTTCGCAAATCTAGTTTAAGGCCATTCTTTCTTGGAAACCTTGGAAAGAATGATGTTGTTAGAAAAAATTGTATAGCATTCTCCTCACTTCAACGCAAAAGTGGCTCATAAGCTAAATGTGAAAAAGCATGGCATATCTGATGAATCTATCGGCCTCTATTTTCTTACAAACGTTAAAGGCTTGAATGGTCTCAGCAATAATGCTAGATAAGAGGTTGATGTTGCAACATAAGCAGGAAAATCTGTTACTACTGCCTTTATGTACCCCCAAGGTCTTCGAGAATATGACCAATCCATGTATCACCAAGGCATAGACATCTTGAACTTTCTTTGGATTGGTGATATTTATCATTACTTCCTTCAGACTAGCCCAAGAAATGCATTCATTGTTCTTTTCACCTTAACATGGTTATCGATCTAAGACTTTATGGCTCTAAAGTTCTTTGCTAGTTTTTTCTTAATAGTCAGCTGTTGTAATGCCTTATAGTATATCCTATTAGACTTGCCCCTCTTAATATTGAGCAATGCAATGTATGCATCGATGGTTAGAGCTAAATCTTGCTGATTGAAGGCAAAACATCAACATGCCAGATTCCAAAATTGTGATGCTCTCATAACAGACCAACATCTAACCAGATTTAGAGTAAAAAGGCTATGTTCTCATATATTTTTTTAATGAGTCCTTCTTGGCATTACCCCAACTAGCCCAAATATGTCTTAAATCTTACCAATCATTCTAACGGAACCTAATCTTGACCTTTTTATCGATTATTAAGATGTAAACGAGCTTAAGAATATCCTCATCTTTACTCTATTGACTTTCTAATCTTTTTTAAAATTTTTTAAAATATTTGAGGACGAGAATATATTGTTGCTCCATGATAGATACCCCTTGTTGAATACTGAGCATTTAACTAATTGTCTCATAATGATGATTATGATGCATGATGCATGATGCATGATGCATGATGCATGATGCATGTAACAATCAAAACATAAAAAAAAAGGAAAACAAGTTAGTGATAATACAAAATCATATAGACAAGAATAAAGAATAAAAAAATGGAAATTACACATGAAAAATGCCTTGATAATAGGCATTATGATGCCTAAGGGTGAACATGACAAGTATAAGCATCATGATAAGCTAAGTGCTCGCAGACAGCATAATGACATGTCTAAGTTAAAATCGCGTTGATCTAGGTGATATGATACCTTTAAGTGTAAGTTGACAACTTATGTAGTGGTGTATGTATGCGATTGCTTAGTGTTTGACATGTATTGAGCTATCGGACAGATATCATCATGGTTTGTTCGGGTGAAGTTTTGCCTTTATTGAGATGGTATGATGCCTCTTAGGGATGAAACTAAATGACTAGGCAGTGATGTTCATTCATGCCCACCTAAGTTATGATACGCATTAAGCTACCATTTAAATAGCATAACAGCTTATTTGGGTTAGACATGGCTTTTTAGGACAAGATGGCTGCTTTACGAGTGATGACATTCATTTACCATCACTCACTTATTGATAAGGGTTGCATGTCAATCGGATGGATAATGGCATGTTTTGACAATAAAATGACACGTGGGCGATAATGTTTATTCACATCGCCTACATAACTATGGTATGCAAGAGTAAATGTTAGAAGTGTTTCCCCAAGTGTCTTTATTCTTTGGGTCATTTAGCAGTATTTAGGTATAGCTCAACATAGTTTAGCTTATAAGACCCACTATATGGGTTTAGGTTGACATCTAGACTGGTATTCGAATCAGTTCTTCATCTGGTAAGTAAAACCAAGGCACCTTGGTCTTAAGCCCATCTCAAGACTTGGCAGAACATGTTCAATCCAGTGGATGAATTTTCTTATGCAAATGCGGAGGGATACTTATGAGAGACATAGGTAATTTACACACTAGAAGGTTTTGTTATGCCTACGTAAAGGGGTACTCATGAAGGCAGATATCTCACTTTCTTCTAATTATTAGGACCTTATCCTCACCGTGGAGTTTGGTGGGAGTCTAAATGCAAATGTAAGTGAATAGTATGTGTCAAGGAAATAATTAAACCTTCTATTTACTCCTATATTACCATATTTATTAAATCAAATCTATTCAGAACAAAGCAATACCTAATGATCACTTGATAAAAATCATGACAAACAAAAGATTAGTAGATAAAAATGGAAAAGTATTATAGTTAAATAGTGACCAAAAACTAAAAGAATCGAGAACCAAGTAAGACACAGCTAGTTGTAGGCCTAACTCATTAAATTAGTCCCTAGTGAATTCATCAAGCTGTTAGCAAAATACCTCCCTAAAAAAATCTTCACAAATTGGGAATGTACGTGCGACTTAAAAATATTGGTGCTTAAGAAATAATAAAATTCTTGACATGGAAGTGTCCTTTTGATTAGGACTTCTCTTTTATAACTTAGGAGGGAGACCGTTGGATGAATCACTTATCCAACTGGTCTTGGACGGTTGCTATGAAGTGGCTAAACATGGAGTCACCACCGATCATTTTAGCTAGGCATGATCGGATGCCCATTAAAATTGATATTTCAAGTTATAAACCTTGAAACATTGAATTCATGGTCTGCATAGTACAAAGATTTGATGATTGGACTCGGGAGTTGGTTAAGCCTAAAGAGGTATGAACATCCCTATAATGCCCAAAATTGGTACATTTCTGGCCATGTTTTAACTTGGTTTCGATTTCATGAATTTTGACTAGTCATTATTTCGGTATGATCCCTTTTATGCACGAATTTATGTAAAGTGATAAATTCGAGTTTTAATGAAGAATTTGAATCTCATATACGCCTTAGAGAGGTGGGGAACATAAAGATTTTGACCAAAACTAATCTTCATATTTACTTTTTAAAAATCAGATATTCTATGTTAAGCACTGGAGAGATACCAACATGAAATATTGTCTTTGTGATTTTTTTTTTAAAAATGATTTTAAAAATATGAATGTAAGATGACCACCAAGGGAAAACATGCTAGTAAGATGATAGAAAGAGATAATGCAACATAAAATAAATCATACAAAACAATAAAAACAAAAAAGAAGAGATGATTAGAATGTATCTCATAATTGTCATCGACTATCTTAAAATAACTAAATAGACAATTTTAGAGACGGGTTCAGATCCATTGATTAATTGAGGCATCAAAATCGCGTTTGAATCTTGACAAATCTAGAAAACTTCAAGAGAGAAAAAAAGAGAAAATCTAATTTTTGATGATTTTTGAAAAGTAGGATTGTAGTATTCCCTCAAAAAATGGGGTTGTGATATCCCCACGGATGAAAGTTTTGATAAGTTTTGGAAAGATGGGTTTAGAAGGTTTATCTTGACAAAGGTTCGGTAATTTCTTGACAAAATCACATATTTGGATAATTTTGACGAAATAAGTGATGTTTTTGATAAAAAGAAAATTGATAAAAATAAAAATGATAAAACTTTAAAATTTATTCTGTGTTGATCTGAGCCTATGAGGGTTGAGACATATTTTTTTGACTTGATGGGGTTGATTAGGACCATATAGAGGTATCCGAATGCCTAATTTAGAGAAATCGACTAGTTTTAATAATTGTTATAAATAAGGGACAGCATCGGGTTGTCCCCCTTCTTGATTTTATTTTAGGCAAATTCTAAGGTTCCAAGAGTTAGGCCATTGCAAAGATGACTCAATAAGGTTTAATGTAAAAATATTTCAAAAATCTTTAAAAATTTCACTTTCTGGGTGGAAATAATTTTTAAATTTGTGACTAGTTTGACACTAGCAGCATATGCAGAGGAAAGAGTGTAGCTGACTTTAAAATATCATTCTAAACTCATTCAAAAATGTTAAATCTCAAATGATACTTTTCTAAAATAGAATTTCATGAAATTTTTAGGAAATATATTTGAAATATCCATGAAAATCATCTAATGGGCTGAAGTAGCCTAAACAGAATGCAAGTTGCTGATTCTAAGGTTTCCAAATAGCATTGGCTTAAAAAACTCATAAATCCCTCATTAGAAATGATTTGAAGGCAAATGACATACGATTAAAAAGGCGATCAATGCCTTTTAAGGGAAATATTAGAAAATTCATAAAAAGTTTGTCTAGATTTTAAAAATGATTTTTTAAACCATACATGCAGTGCTGTTAGCACCAAACCAAGGGACTTTTTGGTTTTTCTCATGTTTCTTAGGGCTAAACTCAGGCCATGAACATCCAAATATTCATGAAAGAAAAGAATAAGTGACATGAGCTTTATGAGCTCATTTACACAATTCTGGAATAGTTTAGGATGATGAAACAGCCTATTGATCATGTGACAAACATAAGGAATCTAGGCAAAAGAGTAAGACACCAACAACTTGGAATAATAGAAAAGCATATGTTTTTGAAAACAAAATATTTGGCCTTAAAAACCCTTAAACCCAGACATAAAAACTTTATTTTTCCCTAAGATTGGAAGACCAATGAATAAAAACCTTAAGTCCACGTTAATCCTCATTATTAAAGTTAACATGGCCTTAACTTGTGGGTTTTAGGAAAACAAATTTTTGACAAATAGCAAACAAGCATTTTGACAAGCATGTGATGAATTAAATATGATATTTATGACAAATGAACATAGAAAACATGTTTAAGGAAGCAAAGACAATATTTGATATAGAAATAAAGATAAAAATGCAAGGAAGATATGTATGATGGATAAACATAGTAGAATATGCTTGTGAAGACATAAAACATGGTATGAACATAGAAGATGTTCTCACGACATAAACACATGCTGAAAATTTCATGACAGCATAAAGATATGTTTTTTAGGCAAAGAGGATGAACATGTTACAATATCCATAGATGTATGGAACATGATATGAGCATAAAGGGAGGTGTTCTCATGACATTATTAAGGGCTAAAAATTTCATGACAACATAAAATAAGTCTTATGCATGAATGTATGACAAATTCACAAAGAGAATGCATGAAACCTATAAATGGCCATGGTTGCATAAAAATGGTCACTAGCATGATGGAGTACATGCAAAAAGCAGAAAAACATGAAAAGATAAGTGGAAAAGATGTACCAGCAAAGTTCCAACAACTCTCTACCCAAAAAAGTGAGCTTTTTTTAGTGAAAATATTGCCTTTCTAATCCTTCTTTACTTACTATGATGTAGCAAGAAGAAAAGAAAATAGAAATAGCTTGAAAGGGTATTTTAGAGGCATTTTTTAGGGTAGCTTGAAGGAGCTATGAAAATGGAAAGTGTTTGTTTTTTTTGTTTTTTGATGGCTGAAGAGTGTGTTTTAGTGTGTGTATGAATCCCCTTCTCAGTTAAGCTAAGGTTTGTTTATCTAGCCATGTGAATAGTAAAGATAAAATGCTAAAAGCAAAGGTATTTTAAGGTTTTGGTGAATATACCTCTATTGTAGACAAGGTGCTATGCTGAGTTATCCATTAAATCCATTTGCTGGCTCAGCAAAATCAGTGGATCAAGGCCACTTTTAGCAATTGAGCAATGAGAAAATCCAAGGTTACCTTCTAATAAATTGAATTAAGCCATGCATATGTTCCTTGTCATGCTATTTGGGGCCTTAAAAATTTGATTAAACCCAATCATATGGCCTACTATGAATTTGGATGATATTTGGTGCCAAAAATATGGTCCAATTTGTGCTTTAATGTCATGGCACAAAAGGATGAAAATGTCACAAACTGGGTTATTTTGCATTGGTGTATCAATAAATGTATTTTGTGTTGATACTTAGAACAAATTTTGTCCAGATGCATCGATACATTGAGCCCAGTATCTATATAGAGGCTTATGTATCGATATATTTGTCCAAAAATCACAATTTTAAGGTACTGGCAAGCTTAGTACCGATACACCAAGCTAATGCATTCGATACGTGAAGCAAAGTATCGATACCTGGCATCTTGTATCAATACAATCGATGCAATTTAAATTTGCTGACGTAGAGGCCTTGTATGCATACACCAAGGTGCTATATAGATACATACATGAAAAATTGTTAATTTTACGTGCTTTGGCTCTTTCAAAACCTTAGCTTAGCTGAAAATGAAGGGGAATCAATCTATGCTTATCCGAATGACTCTGATGATGCCTTAAAAATGACATTTTTTTCTTTTATATTTATATTTTTTTAATACGGTCCCTAGGTATTTCAAACCTTCCCAAAAAAATTTTCATCTAGCGTAGTGTTGCTTATAGTGCCTGGCAACATGATAGTCGATAGTTATCTCCATTTTTTTTATTTTTATTATTTATTGTGTTACCTTCTAATTAAGGCCTAGGATATTGGAAGTTGGCTCGGAAGAGAAATAAGTGCATTTCATTTAAAAGTCTCTGACTGGGCATGTTTTGTTTGAAAAAGGCTCGGACAAAATTAGGTGTCTACACATAGGCATGTGAATAATGATTATCATGCATGAAAATGTCATAAAATGCATGAATCGTACATAACATGTAATATGAGTAACATAAAAAATTAACTAAAGTCAAAACATGAAAAAAATTTAATAAAAACCACAAAAAAACTAAAGAAACTTAATGTGAAACATTTGGAAAACAAGTTTTCTTGATGAAAACTTGGTTGTTATAAAACTTTTAACAAAAAACATCAAAGAAAATCAAAATACGGCATTTTGAGGTCAAAGCTTAAAATTTGGCCTTAGCTTGGTTTTACACCATGGCATAAATCATTACCTAAGCATGGCTAAGATCATCAAGCCTTAAAAAAAGAGAAAAAAAGATGCAAAAATAAGGGCAAAAGATAAACAAAAATAACCTTAGGCAGATTCTTAAAGATATCATTTTTCCTTTTTTCTTTTTTTTTTGCTTTATTTTTGCTCTGTAGTTTTCTGTAGCTGAAAACTAGCTCTTCCCTCTATTTTGGACATCCAAGGGGATTAAAACCTCTTTTGGTTGATTCCTATGATCGTCATACACATAGAGCACTTTCTTAACAACTCCCCAAAGCTTGCTTGCAAGCAAACCATCTTAGGTGTTTTGATTAAGGGCTAAAATCTTCCTAGTGTGACATAGTTTTAGCTAAGTTTGCTAGGCAAACTCAGATGCATGTCTTCAAAGAAAAACCTCCACTCAATATGGCTATATCTAGGCTTTATCAAGAAAGAGGTTTAACTTTAACGCCAAAATAGCACTCTATTGAATTATAGCTGAATTAAATGTGAAATGGTTAGAGGACAACCAAACTACCATTTAGGTTCCAAAACAATTAGAACATTAAACTCATTTATTCCAAGCTTATTCAAGCTTTAATGGCTTAATCCATGTGGGTAGTTCTCATGCCTATATTTCATGTAGAAATATTTGTAAAGGACATCTTATATGGTAATGAAATGATCTAAGGCTATTAGGAAGGTGAAATGTGAGAAAACTTGGGTAAAAAAGCTTGTTCTTGGTGAAAATTTTCATGCAAGTATTGATACTTAGTTGTATCTATCGATACAAGTGCTTCCTAGAACTAGAAAAACCCAAAACATCTTGACTTGTATCGATTCAATATGGCCTTATATCGATATAATGCATGTTTCAGGCCTAGAATGACAAAACACTATGATGCATTAATACGTTAATGAAAAGTATTAATATATCTTCATGAATTTCATAAAAATGATATTTTTTACATTTTCTTTAATATGGTCCTAGGCATTTTAAACCTTCCCTAAAAAATTTTTTGCCTGGTATCACATCGCTTATAATGCCTAGTGACATAGCACTAGACAATCCTCTTTTTTATTTTTATTATTATATTTTATTAGCTTTTAATTAAATCTTGGGATGTTAAAAAATGTTTAGAGAAGATAAATGAGTGCATTTCATCTAAAAATCTTTGATTAGGTATAATTTATTTGAAAAAGACTTAGATAAAATTAGGTGTTTACAATTCCTTAGCGTGATTTTTATTTTGTGGTAAAATGCATTTTACATGCATTTTCCCATGTACTCATTAATTTTATGATCTTTTAGCTTGAGCATGATCTTTAAGTTTCAATTTAAGCATGATTTTGATCATAAAAGTTTCGATTTTAGCTCATGCTTTGATCTTTCTTGTCTAGGTTTAAGCTTATGCTTTGATCTCTTAGGCATTGATCTTTAGCTAGGTTTAGCCATTGATCTTTAGATCTTAGTTTTGTAAAAATGATGTGATTTTCTCTGGCTTTGATTATACATGATCTATAATTTGATGATCCATGGTTTGGAAAAGCTAGATTTAGATCCTGTTACATTTAGCCAAGCATATTTAGTATAAAAAATTATGCTAGCTCATAGTTTTGTATGAATTCATGTCTGTTGACCTCGATTTGGATAGTTCATGATTTACAGTGAGATTTGAAGTTCATTATATAGGTTCAACCATGGAGGTTTAATATGATTTATGGTTTCATCTCATGGTCTAGCTTAAGAACAAATGACTAAAGTTAGAAATGTTGTTAGAAATAATGTGTTTTGCTTCGGTTATGATTGTGATGTGTTTGATCTTATGTGTGTTATATTTGTTGATAATTTTAGCTTATACAGATAAATGTTTATTAAAATGCTTATGCATCAATGCTGGAAATTTGTTTTGCCAAAAGTACCCCCAAGGGATAGATCTTGCTCAATTAATAAGCAAGTTGTTATCTATGTTTTTAATAATGGTTTCACATGAAAATCTTAGGGAAATTGGGTCCTAATTAGTTTAAGTACATGCTAGTTCAGGGCACAAAATAAAATAATTTTCAAAGTTGATTTTAAGCTTGATCATTAGTAAACTTTGTAATGAGCCTTTAGGCATTGTGTTAGTACATCTTATAAAGTTGTTTAGCTACTATTTGGATGTAATTTCCAGGATCTATAAGAGGTATTGAATGCCTCATAAGTGTTTACAAGGTTTGTCAAAGTAGAAAGTGAAAATGTGATGAGAAAAGCAAGAGATTCGAATGTTTTGCTTTTGACTTCGGTTTAGGTTTCTAGTTATAGGAATTGAGTAATGCTTTAGTCCTTTTGTTTTATTTTCTTTGGAACATGGAGTTTATCTTAAGTCCTTGATTATCGTCATTCAAATGTTTGAGCATTGGACTTTGAAAGGAGATGTTAGTCTGAAGAGTTGGAAGTGTTCATTTCCTAGCTTTTTATTTTTGTCAAGTATAGTCAAGTTTGGTATTAAAAAAAACCTTTTCACTTAAGAAATAATTTTATGAAATTTTTAGGATATTTTTGGTTGAAACTATATTGAATAGGATTTCTAGAGGCATATCTAATGAGTAAAGGATATAATTTTCTTTACATGCATTACAAACCTTTTGTGCCTCGTAATTAGTAGGTAAAACATCTTATTTTTGATTTGGTAATTATGTTTCTTTTTATGTTTTAGTATGTTTTTTAATTAATCTACATTAAATTAGGTTTACAACAATGTATTGCACATCCAAATTTGAGTTCGAATGAGCTAAGAATATATTTTTCTTCATCTGCTATTCGAATGCACTATTTGTTGCTATTAGACTTGATTGAAAAAATATTTTCACCCTCTTAATGAATTTCTAGGTATTTACACTATATTTAGATGAAACTTTGTCAAGTTACCTCTTAACAATAACTCATTTACAGTGTTTGTAGTCTCATTAAATTAAGAATAAACTTGGGAAGCTATAGAGGTCCAAGTTATCCCCTATTTTTAGGAAATGGCAATTTTCCCAAATTTCATCTTGATGTTTTTTTAGGCATTTGAATACCTCAAAATAAGTGTAAATACGGTGTTCTTAGGAGAGTCCAAGGTCATTAGAATGTCGAGTCTCAAATTTTTAAAGGCTTATTATAAGGTTTCTAATTTTCTGAAGCAGATTCAAGCTAGTTTTGAATTCTTTCATTTTCGTCATTTTTCATCCATTTTCTATAATAATTGTATAAAAGTGTCTTGTCTTGCAATAAATGATGATTTATACATGATTTTCAATTATTTTGATTTTTTAATCTCATTTTGGAAATTTTCTCAAAAAAACCCTTTCTCTCTTGTTTTCTAGATTTTATCTAATTTTCATCAGAACTTTTTGTCTTGAACTCTGACAAAAATCTAAGCTAGTCTTTAACCATTTATTTAGATATTCTCATAAGTACCCAAAACTTGTTACGAGTTACATTCCTAGTTATCTCATTCCTCATCTCGATTTTTTCTATAAAAATTAAGGTAATATTTTTGGGTTAGGATTTTTTCTCGAATCTTTTGCCATTTTATTAGGAAAGATGTTGGAATATGTTTTAAATTTGAAAATGCCCTTTTCAAACATTAAATCCAAAAAACTCCTTTAACTGCAAAACTCCAAGTTTTGCTGAACCCAGAATTTTTAGCAAAACATTGGATTATTATTATTCATTAGAAATTCATTTATCAAAATTTATGAGGATTATGGTTGAATATTGCAAATTTAAAATTGAGAAAATTGCAGTATGGCTAGATGGTACCTATTTCCAAGAATTGTGAGGGTGTTAATATTTCCCTACACGTCACTGACTCACGAATAATTTTTTCTCTAGATTTTAATGCATATACTAAATCTATCTTATTAAAAATGAATTTTAAAACTTCAAAAGGATTGGTTTTAATAGATGTCCAATCATGCTTAGCTTAAAAAGATTAGTAGCGACTTTTATTTCTAGTCATCTCACAATATGTTTATGAGATGGTTGAATTATAATGCAGCTCGGGCCTTAGTCCAAAATATGAGATTTGTCTTACTTTGGTATCTTGGGATTCGCATCTTGAAGATATTATGCCAACTTTTAAAAAAATGGAACCATTTAATAGTCTACAAGTAGTGACAGATAATGCATCAAATTACAAATCTGCTGGAAAGAAGATTGAAAAAAGATACATAAACATATTTTTTATGTCCTTATGTAGTTCATACTTGATTTTCAGAGATTTTGCTACCGAATTAGATTAGTTAGAACTATGTTTGTAAGGGTAAAAATTTGTTAGGTATATACTTAACTATTGCCAATCTTTAGTCATTTTTAAAGCAAATTTAAAGCTTGAGTTGCTGAAAGTTACAAAAACCATATCTCCCTTTCACTATGTCCTACTTAAGAGGTTGCTTTATTATAAAGAAGATCTTGTTACAACCATTATTTTGAAGTCATGGAAAAATAGATAAAACAAAGAGATAAAGCTATGAGAACAATGGGTGTTTTGGTGGCTAATGCACTAAGTAGTGAAAATTTTTTGAAAGATATTGAACTTGTAATCAAGATGACAAAGCCAATTTATTTGTTGATCAAATTTTTTTTGACAAAGAAGGTTCAAAGATGGGAGAAATTTATAAGAAAATGAACATGATGCTTAAAGAAGTTCAAGAGATAAGGTTTGACCCTA
>JBBYHL010000005.1:10433796-10527014 GCA_038381835.1 Adansonia madagascariensis
ACAACAAATATACTTTATTTTATCCTTCAATGAAATGCATCATTACTGCAAGGTAGACAAAAATGAATTTACACAATTTTTTGTCATGGTTTTACATTGACCCTAACGTGATGCTTGAAGAAGTTCAAGAGATAATGTATGACCCTAACAACAAATATACTTTATTTTATCCTTCAATGAAATGCATCATTACTGCAAGGTAGACAAAAATGAATTTACACAATATTTTGTCATGGTTTTATATTGACCTCTAAATTTTATGACCCACATTATCTTCAAAAGCTAGCTCCTAAGGATATTTCTAAAAAAACCCAAATACAGATAAGGAATTTTTAGTGGATATCATTGATGCTTTTGAAAGGATAGTTTAAGATGAATACAAACAAAGGCTCTTAAGTGACCAATTTGCCACATTCCACATGAAAAAAGAATTTATGCTATGGCACATGCTCAAATATTGTGACCATGGATGCAATTGATTAATGATCAACTTATGAAACTTGTAGAGTTGAAAAAAAAAAGCATTATCTCAATCAAGTAGTAGTTCTTCAGTTGAAAAAAATTGGAGTATTTATTCTTATTTTCATAATACTAGAAAGAATAGGCTTAATTGCATAAGGGTTAATAAATTAGGTTTCACTTATCCAAATATTTGTCTTTAATCATGCCTTTACAAAAACTAAAAACTATGCCTTACCAGAATTAGGACATGGATCTTGATGACACATGTTTGGAGGAATCTTACACAATGTTGGTAGAGATGAGATGGAGATCATTACACTTAAAGTATGCAGCGATAAATGAAGAAGCATGTGAGGAAAGGAAATCAACAAAGGTAACTAAGAAAGTGGCACAAAATTTATGATTTATAATAAATTCCTAGATGTTTATGCTTTATTATTATTGTTATTATTATTATTCTTCTTGTTGTTGTTGTTGTTTCTAGTTTTGCATTAATTAGGTGGGTGCTATGTTTCTTTTGTTATGTAAGGTTGTTGTCTTATTGATATGTTTTTCTATGTGATTTGTATTGAACCTATTGAAGTATTAATATTTGATGAAACTTTAATATTTGTTACTTTTAACACAATTATTAGGCCACATATTGGCTAGAATAACAAAACTTGTAAATCATACTATCTTAATAGAAAATTAGTGATTAAAATTAGTGTGCATATCCAACAAAATATGAAAGTATACTATGACTCCGAATGGAGCTTACCATAATTTTAAATAACATACTAACTAAGTCTATCCCTAGCATACCCATATTAGAGAATTAGCGTACCACATCTTGTACACATATGTGCATCCTCCATGTATAGCATTTTTTATAACAATGGCTAAAAAGCACTATGGAGATGTACAACGATAAGTTAGGATATAACACCAAGTGCAGAGTATTAGAGATACATTATAAGAAATATGCCAAGGCTAAGAAATATAGGCGTACGTGTTACTTGGAGTTTCAATTTACTAATAAATAAGAGCACCTTTATATTGTATAAGATATCTTTCTATTACCATTTTTTCTAAAGATCTTATAGTTTATAGACCTATTAACTCACTTTTTATAGAAGGGACATTTCATTTCTTAAAAACAATAACCATGACTTAGACAAATCGTGTTAAGAGGCTGCATCCTAGCAACTTATGCTTGTATAAAGGTGTACTAGTGAAGAATAACATGTTGGATATGCCCATAGCTATAGCTAATGGACTAGAGGCAGCTCCTCATCTTTATTGTACTGAATATAGATTACCAAAGTTAATACCACAATTGCCTCAATAGTAGAATAGAGGTAATAGAATTGAAAAATCTATAAAAGAATTATAATTCTTACTTATTTCATTAAACTCGTCAACCTAGAAGAAGAGACGCATGCTCATGAACACCTAAAACCAAGGATAAATAGCTTATCACATTGATCATGATTTGGCAAAAAAATATTCATCATTTTACATAAAGTTTTTCCCATCAAAGACTCACACTTTACAAGAAAAAAGATTGAAAAGTGGTTAAAAAAGAAATAATTGTTTACTTAACAATGGATTTTATGGAGTTTTTCTCCAAAAAACGTTTCAGAAGAGATATTTCAATGCAAGATAGATAATGGTGAAAGTTGTTTGTCCAACAATAACCAAGATAGGCATATGCTTGAAAACCACCAAGGATAGAGGATACTTGAGATATCATAAGGAAATTATTGACTATATTTGGAAAACTTAAAAAAGGTCTTTTCATAACATAGAACATAAAAGGCCACCATGTTAATTGAAAGGCCAAAATAAGCCATTCGTTCTTTTGTCTCATTTCATAAATGGATAAAAAATAAAGTTTAGTATAAGATACTTTTCTCCAAGAAACTTTAATTTTGAGAAAATTTCACTCTTATGTCTATGATAAATGATAAAATCATATAATAGAATAGTATATCTTGATTGTACAAATTAGCAAACCATACATATTATGTAGAACATAACTCATTCGATAGTCTTTTTGGTTTTTCTCTTGGCTTCTCAACAACCAAATAGATGGTAAGCTAAAGTAGAATAAAGTGCATAAATAGAGAATTCATTTACAAAAATAAATAAATAAATAAATGGCAATCCATGCACGCATCTTTGAGAGATTTATAATAAGCTTCCTATGGATATTAATGAGTGTCCTCCCCCCAGAAGAACCACACCAAAAATCCCTTCACTTATTATCAAACTAAAAAAAAAAAACTTTGAGTTTCTTTTAGTGAACAGAGTTTGACATTCAATCCAAACTAGTTGGTATATATCTCACACATATCTTCAGGTTACTTGGTATCCATATCTTTTTATTTTATGCCCTTGAAACTGAAACATACACAAACATGTAAACTAGAAATATGGAAAAATTATTTCAAGCAATGCTTCAAAATAATATGAAGAATTTTCTAACATTCCATATAAAAGTACTTAAAATACATTCATATTGTAAATGCTCCTATAGAAAAATCTTTATGAAATCTAATACATCCAAATACAACAATATTCAAGTGTCGTACACTTTATAAAAATCTCAATGGTCAAAGTATTTCAATAACAAAAGAAATCTTCCAAGTAATCACAATTCTAGAGATATATTAACAACTAATCTTCTGTAAAAAGAAAATAAATGGTGAAGTGAGCAAATTACAACTTAATAAGTTAGTCTCACACTCTATTAGACCAGGCATCATTTCATACATATCATATAGGTCATTCAAAAATATTATTCAAGTCATGCTATCAAAATAATTATTTGAAGTGCTAAAAACGGGTCTATAATCTTAGTTAAAATAATGGAACAAACATTAGATATTCAAAATTTAACCATGAAATCCAGCATAATTAGTATAATTTCAATAAGTTTCCATTACTCAAGATAATTTAATCCAAATTTAAACTTTGTAAGTGTCAAAAATCATTAAATTAATATAAATTATTTTCAAATGCTAGCAATTACATAAATTCATAACTCATTATAAAATACACATTGATTTATCAAATATCATTTCTCATAAATCTTGGTTCCATTCTTTAAAATCCTGCAGTTATTTTCATTAATTATTTCATTAAACTTTTCATTAGTTCATCTTTAACCAATGTTGAAATCGGGTTGTTGGTCGGTTGAATCAGTTAATGAGAACTGTTGGTTTAACAAGTCAAGCACAATATATCAAGTTGCTTATTAACTAAACCGATAGAAAACCATAAAAATCAGTTCAATATAGTTTTTTAAAATTTTTTTTGAAATTTTTAGTTAGATTTAAATTTTGAACCTTTTAGTATTATATTAAAGATAATTCCACTAAGTTAAATATATATTTTTATTAATTATTTACTGTATTTAATATTTATTTAACAATAAAATCATTTTTCAAATATTTAAAATTTCATTTAAATTAACTAACCGATTAAACCAAGAACTAGAGTTCTAATCGATTTGATCTTTGATCCCTTTTTTTAACATCTTTAACTATGTCATATAACCTATGATGAGGGTCGTACATATAGTTCCATTCACAAGATTGTTATTAATTACTATAATCCATTAGTACAGTTATGCAATAACTATTGCAACCTATTAAGATATTCAAAAGCAAATTATTATAACATATTAGTAGAGCCATACACTAACTCTTTAAATCTATTAGTGGGATCTTATGGTAACTATCACAACCCATCAGCAAGGCTATATCCTAACTATTATGACCCATTAAGGGGTCATACGCTAACTATTATAACCTATTAGCATAGACATAAGCAAGCTATTATAACCCATTAGCAAGGCCACAAGATAGCTATTATAACTCATCAGTTGGGCTATATATGTCATAATATGGTCGAGATATGGATCTAACTAGCTTAACTTAAAAAGGGGTTTAGCCCATGCCTATGTATATCTATCATTATTTTTTCCTTATTTTTCATGTTTTGAGACTAAGTCACCAAGATGAATCGTTCACTGGACTTAACCCCAAAGAGTCATTACGAAGCAACCATTTATTTTGGAGTCGGTATTTATCTATTTTGGTTATGTGAGATTGGTCACCTATCAGAGTTTGTATTTCGAGGGTTACAAAACCCTTAAAAACAAACTCTGAGGCCTATGATAATGCTAAAAATCACGTGAAAGGGTTTGGAAGTTAGTTACAATCACGAATAAGGATAAATCCCTCTCATGACGCCCAAAAAGTGGTACCTTATTAATTATATGTTAACTTAAATTTTTATTTTTATTCGATTTCAATATCCAATTTTTAATTATAATTTTTGTATATCAAAATAAAAATTTTATGAAATAAATTTCTTATTCTATTTAAGAAAATTGGGTATTTAATATTTTTGAAAATCAAAGTATCTTTCACACCACATCAGAGGACTGAAGAGACATAACAGGTTTTATCATTATCTCTTTTGCACCCCACCGGAGGACCGAAAGAATAAGAAAGGTTTTTAAAATCAAAATATCTTTCATTGGAGAACCAAAGGAATACGAAAGGTTTTATTTTACATAATTCAAAATATCTTTTTTTTTAAAAGGGATATCTCATTATTAAAATAATTCATAAAATCTCTCTCATATGCTGGGTGAAATTCTATCTATTACTTTAACTCGAAGACATTGCTTTAATTTTTAAAAATCTCCATTTTATAGAAAATGACAAAATTAGTCCTAAGACTCAAACTTGGTTGAAAAGACTAACATGTCCCCTAAAGCATATCTTAGTCATGAAAGCATCCCGGTGACCTAAAAAGACTCATTAAGTTACTGAAATGTCCCTAAGTATACGTTCATTATGAAAGTATCCCGATATCCTAAAAGACTCGAAGACATCATGAAATGATTAACATATCCCTAAAGTGCACCTTTGACATGAAAGTCTCTCAATAACCTTAAAAGACTCGATTCTAAAGTGAATTATTAAAATGTCCCTAAGGTATACCTTCAACACGAAAGTATTTTGGTAACCCTAAAAGACTCAATAACATCATGAAACGACCAACCCATCCCTAAAAAGCATTTTTAACATAAAAGTATCCTGGTAACCCTAAAAGACTCAGTTCTAAGGTGAATTACTTAAATATCTTTAAGGTATACCTTTAACATGAAAGTATCCTGGTAACCTTAAAAGACTCAATTACATCATGAAATAACCAACCTATCCCTAAAATGCACCTTCAATATGAAAGTATCTTGATGACCCTAAAAGACTAGATTTTATGGTAAATTACTAAAATATCCCTAAGGTATACCTTCGACATGAAAGTATCTTGATACCTTGAAAGACACAATTTTATGGTAAATTACTAAAATGTCCTTAAGGCATAGCTTTGACATGAAAGTATCTTGGCACGCTAAAGGACTCAAAAATATTATGAAATGATGATCATGCCCTAAACGGGCAACTTATACGACAAATATGGCCTAAATAACAAAATTGTTAATAGGCCCTTAAAGTTTGTAAAATTACACTTTCACCTCAAAATGGACTTAAATGCTAGAAATATTCCTAAGGCATCTTAGAGTACCCCAAATGGGTAATTATATTGAAATGACTTAAAATGCAAGACTTTGCTAAATGGTCCCTAAACTCTTCTTAAAATTAATCTCTAAATGGATTAAAATGCTAAATAAACACCAAAACTCATTAAAAACATATAGGAAATTTATTTGATAGTCCTAGTACTATTCGGCTAAGAACCCATGGCCTCAAAAAAATTTTAGGATATCTGTAACTAAGTCCCTAATTTTTATAAAATTGTTAAATGCCCCCCAAAATGCCTAAAAATTAAAAATTTCTATTTCCTAGCCACTACCTATTTGACTTACGCATGTAAATACCTCTAAATAATTTTTAAAAATTTAAAAATTATAAAATAGTCTTTCAAGGTTCGACCAAGCTAAGAAATAACTCTAAATGGGTAAAAAATAAAAATTTACACTTTTACCCCTTGTAAGTTTTAACCAAGCTAAGGAGTGCCTCTAAATAGAGTTGAAAAAATTGTAACAATTATGAAACAGCCCCTGTCAGTCCTACCATGATCTAAAACAGCCCCTGAATGGCCTAAAAATTAAAGAAAAAAAATTACATTTTAGCCTGCCATAATTTTGGTTATCCATAAAACAACCTCTAAAAATTTCGCTTTTCATGAAACTAGATGTAAATGCATCTCAATGTCATCCTAGAATACTACCAAGTTGAATACGCAACAAAAATTTGTCAAAGTATCAATATTTAGAAAAAAAAAAAGAACAAAATTTAGATGTAAAATAAAAATGAGAATTGCTAATTACAACCATGCATGATCCATGAAATCCGTCATTAAAATTTATGTAGCACATATGAACATGTTTTAAAGCATTTATACTTTGAAAAAAATGGTTCTAATGAAATTTGAAAAAAAAAATCAAGGAATTAAGGTCACATCTCCAAGCTTAGCCTCTAAAGCATAAATCATGCTATAGCTTAAGCTTAACAACCTTACTAAGGACATAGAGCTATCTTTCAAAGGTGGAGAAGATGAACTTAAAATGATGAAATGGACATGGTTTTAGAAAGAAAACTAAAGGAATATACCTTTCTACAAATAAAACTCTTGATCTCAACACTTAAAACTCAAAAAAAAAAATTTCAAAGAAGCTTTTTGCTCTAAAATTTTCTAAAAATAGCTAAGAGAGCAAGAGAGTTTTTTTGATTGGAGAAAAAAAGATGAAAATGAATTCCCATCCCCCAAATTATCAAAAATATTGTCTATATCGTGGGTAAAAATGCCATCTTTTTATTTTTTATTTATTTTAAAATTGCCAATTTGGTGAAATCTCATTAATTCATGTCATATCCTCTATGCTTCATGTCAGTGATCTTACTAACATTGTCCTCTCTTGATTGACAAATTTAGATTTTTTTATTTAATTTTTATTTTGATTAAAAAAAATCTCAAGACATAAAAAGATAAAATTTAATCCAATGGTGATAAATTAATTAGACTAGTCAAAAATCAATCCAGTGGCTAGGAATTTGTTGACCAATTCAACCTTAATTTTGATTGGTTGGAAAAACTTTGATAAGTCAAAATCAGAATAAAAAAGCCACAAGTACAGGTATATTTTAGTAGCTAAAAGTAAATAACATTTGATCCAATGGCTATCAACATATTTGACTTAGTCAAAAATTAATATAATGGTTGGTAATATGTTGGAAAATTCAACCTTAATCTTGATTGGTCAAAAGGATATGCCACATGGATTCTATTTGGATAAAGAATTACTACATGATACCTAATTAGAAGAATTCTCATACCAAAGTTGGAGTTTTAAAATTCTATGTTTATATTTAAAGAATAAAATGGTTAATAAAAAATTCACATAATTAAAAGTGACAATCAAATTAAAGTAATTTTATGGCAATTCTAAAAGAATTAAATGAAATTTTCATGAGAAAAAAAGGAAAATTCTAATTACAAAACTTCATTTAAAAAATGGTAATAAAAAATCTATTCATAGAATCCCAACTAAAATTTACATGAGAGAATTTAATCAAAATGACTAAAGTGTAAAGATGAAAATTGAATTAAAACTTAGATATTGTGAAATTTAGTTAAGAATTTAATCATGTGAAATTCTAATTGAGAGACCACAAAAAACCATTGAATTGAAGAAACTAATTTGTGATAATCCAATTTGAAAAAATTTGGATGAAAAATCTAGAAAAATTTTAAAATAATCAAGATCAAAAAAATCATGAGAGTGTTCTAAAATCTCATATGTCCAAAATTTAATTTCCATAAAAAAAAGATAGTGGAAAATTCCATGCATTACATACTATTTGGAATATTCATGCATGAATTAAAACGAGAATAGATAAATAAGTGAAAATAAGAAAATCCTAGGTGTTGAATTCTAAAAAGAATTTTTATAAATAATTGGGAAATTTTATGTGTGGAAAAAAGCAATTGAAAATTTAAAACTCGTAAAACTTTACAAGAAAAACCTTTATAGAAAAAATCTACATTTGGAAAAAATGTAAAACTCACAGAACAAATTAGACTTTTAAAAACTGAATTAATATGTATTTAATAAAAGTATTTAAAGAATTTTAAAAATTCAAACTTAGAAAAATTCTACCAAAAAATTATAAAATAGGAAATTTCATATTCAGAAGTGAGAAAATTTTAATAAAAAAGAATTTAATTCAACAAATTAGTTAAAATATTAATTTATAAAGATAATAAAGATGAAACTTAAAATTCAAAACAATTTTTACTAAAAAAATTTCACAAATGTGATACTCGCGATACTTTAAAAAATTCAAAATTAATGAATAAAATTGATAATTTGACACCTCATGTTATAAAATGCCAATACAAAATTTTCTTGAATATTTTTTATTTTTTAAGGTAAGTATTAGCAAAAATACTACATGGATATCGGTAAAAATATAAGGCAAAATTAACTCCACAAATTTCATGAAAAAATCTCAAAAAATTCTTAAAAATGAAAATTTTGATTGTATATCATATGCAAAAATGATTTATTCGCTATGCCCTTAAAGCTGCACTTTGTTTGTTATGTGCATATGCGGCCACTTAGGCATGACTAAAAGGATTTTAGAAAATACCTAGTCTGCCTAGAGAAGGTCGCTCTCTTCTAACACAGCTTCTGCTAGGTTCTCAATCTCGGGTAATTACGACTATAAAAAAAATGCCCAAACAAAATTAGATATCTACATTTGCCCTTGTTTAGCCGTTGCTGAGAATCAAGAACGGGGTAAAAACCAAATATACACAATTTTGTTTGAACTATAAAGTTTTAAAAAATAAACCGAACTAAACTAGATACGTATATATGTGTGTGTGTGTGTGTGTGTGTGTGTATTAAAATGAAATAAAGTAACCAAGGGCATAACTTAGGTTAAGGTGATGAGTAAGGCAGATATTAAGTCTAAAAGGTTGATTAAGGCAAAACTATGATAGTCAGTAGGATGACCATGATGGAACCTAAGTCAAATAGATTGACCAAGGTTGAACCTAAGTCTAAAAAGATGACCAGGGCGAAATGATATAAGTCAACTTAGGTTGAATAGAGTGATACCTAGGTCAAAAAGGGTTGATAGGGATAAAATCGTACATGTCAACTTGGGTGACCAAGGCGATACCTAGGTCAAAAAAGGTTGACCAGATGAAACCTAGGCTAAAAAGATTTACCAGGGCAAAACCATAATGGTCAAAGAAGTGATTAGGGTGAGATTTGAGTTAAAAGGGTTGACCAGGGTGAAACCCAATTCAAAAGGATTTGACTAGGGCAAAATCATGATAGTCAAAAAGATGAACAAGGCGAAACCATAATAATCATAGGGGTGACCAAGGTGAAACCTATGTCAAAAGGATTGACTAGGGTGAAGCCTAAGTCAAAAGAGTTTGATTAAGGTGAAACCATGATAGCTGAAGAGATGACCAGGTGAAACCTAAGTCGAAAGGGTTTGACTCGGGTGAAATCATGGTAGTTAAAGGGATAACCAGGGCAAAACCATAATAGTCATAGGGGTGACCAAGGCGAAGCCTAAGTCAAAAGGATTTGACTAAGGCAAAACCATGATAGTCAAAATGGATGACCAAGAAGAAACCATAATAGTTGTAGGGGTAACTCGAGTGAAACCTAGGTCGAAGGGATTAACCGAAAGAAAACCATAATAGTCAACTAAGGGTGACTAAGGTGAAACCTAAGTCAAATAGGTTAACGAGGGCAAAACCATAATAGTCAGTAAAGGGTGACTAAGGCAGAACCTAAGTTTGAAGGGTTGACCAGGGCGAAAACATAATAGTCAACTAAGGATGATCAGGGCGAAACCTAAGTCTAATGGGTAGACTAGGGTGAAAGCATAATAGTCAACTCAGGGTGACTAGGGTGGAACCTAAGTTGAAAATGGTTGATTGAGATGAAACCATACGAGTCAACTTGGGTGACCAGGACGATACCTAAGTCAAAAAGGGTTGTCTAGGATAAATCCATACAAGTCAACTTCGGTGACTAGGGTGATACTTAAGTCGAAAGGGTTGATCGGGACGAAACTATATGAGTTAACTTGGGTGACCAGGGCAATACCTAAGTCGAAAAAGGTTAACCAAGAAGAAACCATATGAGTCAACTTTAGTGACTAAGACAGTCAAAACAAGTTGACTGAGATGAAACCATATGAGTTAAGTTAGGTGACCGGGGCGATATCTAAGTCCAAAAGGGTTCATCGGGACAAAACTATAAGAGTCAACTTGGGTGACCACGGCAATACCTAAGTCGAAAGAGTTGACTGGAATGAAACCGTATGAGTCAACTTGGGTAGAGACAATGTTTGATATTCGATTGGTTTAAAGGGATGCGAGACTTACCTTTTGATTTTGAGGAAATCAGCATAATTTTTCAATATCTTGCTTAACTTTTGATCTGCAAATTATCAAATGCAAATGAAAGTGCATGAAGAATGTCTATGATGGATTCTCATGATTGTATTTTCTAATTTATGGATTTCATTATGGATAGTCTCCATGTAGTGTATGCGAAGGTAATTGTGCAAAGGCACACTCGTATTACTGATTATCGATTCTGCCATCTATTATCCAAAATGGCAAGATCAACTTTAGTCCCAATTTACAAACTTGTTATAGACAAGTTGTGATATTGTTAATATAATTTACCACAAACGAGAATTATAAATAGTGCATAAATTATTTATAAATATTTTAGTTAAATATTTAAATATTAACTAAAATATTTATAAATATATAACCTTTACAAAACAAAAAGCAAAGTATGTTGAGAATTAAAGAATACAAATGTAATAAAAGAAAGCCAGATACCGTCAATAGACGATGTCCAACATAAAATATATGACCATATAGTGTATGGAACTAAAGAATATACCAATAATGTTCAAAACTTTACAAAACTATTTGCTCAAAACTCCAAAGACATAAAGTCGATTATATATCCAAGAGTATAGAAATTAAAATAGATTTAGTACAAATTATAAATAGAATTTAGCGAAACAAAAATGAAGCAATATCGGTAAACTAGTATTGGTAAAAATTAATGGAACTAACAATCACAAATCAATATAAAAAATAGTACCTAAAATATATATTGATATTCCTATTCGAAAATTAATGAAACCAGTATAGATTACAGTGTTAAAAACATGCAGTATTTGCAATAACAATTCCAAACTGTATGAATAGAAATTAATGAAAGCAGTATTGAAACCAAAATAAGTAAATTTTAAGTAACAATATGCATATTAAAAGAATTTCCGTAGAAGCTCATATATATATATATATATATATATATAAATACTATTGCTAGCATAAGAGAAAAGAGAAGAAAATAATGTGTAAGAACACTGACAGCAATATATTAAACAAAAAAATGGAGTCAAATAAAACGATGATTTTGTATATAATATTGCAAATATGCACAATATATGTATAACGAACACTAGAAACAATATTTAACAAAAACCAAATTTAAATGAAACACGACAGAACCAAAAGCAGTATATTAAAAATATACCATAATCATCTTAATGTTGCTAGGAAACTATGCAAGAAATCATACAATTAATGCTGCACGTTAAAAATAACAGTAACAAAATTACTACAAATAACGAGAGTCGGTAAAGATTTACGAAAAAAATTTACAAAATGAAAAATATCATTTATGTTAAAACAGAATTATACGGACACCGAAATCAAACTTGATCAAGATTTGAAACTTCGAAACAATTATTGCTTATCTGCTGTACTCGATAAATTCAACACAATTCATCTTTTAAGTCTCACAATCTCGTCGTAGTGAGAAGCACAATAACAATAACTACGTGAACATACGAATGTACAATACGTCTCTCTCATTAATGACGGTAAAATTGGACTAACTGATGCAATGAATTCTTCTAAGAACTGTACTTCTTGGACAGAATAAAAACAAAAAAAAAAGGAAAAACTATTTTAAAAACATTTTTAGACAGCAATCATTTTAATTTTTTTTTTTAAATTGAACGTGACTAACCGTTTGGTTATGTTCAAATTTGAACAACCAACGGTTAGGATAAGATTAGAATAACAATAATATAACTGTGTGGCTAAGGACTTCAATTCAGACAGAATTTGATTGGACCAAGTCGAGTTTAAAACAAATCTAGTTCATTGGGCTCAAATAATTTAATGAGTTGACTTTTAAAAAATAAAACTCATTTAATCTTTAATCTAAGCCTAAACTCAGGCCCAAGACTAACCAATAATTCTTCCTCTTTAAGTACACAATGAGATTAATTTTTAATTTAAAATGGATATCAATTGTATATTATAATTTTAATTATTACATATGATAATTTACATATATCATATTATAATTTTTATATTCATATATGAATTTTATTTTTATATACCTTTAATATTACATTGATATCCAACAAATTTTATTCACCCTGGTATCCTAGATGATATTTACTCGTAATTCCTATTCATTATTAAAATGATTGAAAACTATAATCCTTAAAATATCCAATTTTCAAAGTGATTTTTTTGGGACAATTATAGTGGTAAGGATACTAAGAAAATCGAATAATTTTCTGGCAAAAAAAAAAAGGAAAATGGATCAGTGGATCATAGACCAATTTATTAGTCCGGATAATATTTTAATCCCAGATTCGACTTTATTAAGGGTTTTTTTTTTAATTTTAGTTGTAAAATATTTTAAAAATATATAAAATATTAAAAATTTTATTTTTTTAACATTAAAAGTAAAAGACCTTCGAGGCCCGAAGGGCCAGGTTTGTACTTTAAACAATTTTTGTTTTAAATAATCCGAGCTTATCCTGGTCTCGCTCAATTATAAACAAATATATGAAACATGCTAGGAGAAGATTGAGAAACCCACCAGCCCAATTGGTCACGAGTTTCATAAATCTATACTAATAAAAGATTTATTAAATTAATATCATGAATTAATAAATCACTAATTTAATTGATAAATTTATTAAATAATTAGATTAAATTTAAAACATAAAATGCAATTAAGGGTGATTATATACTTTTAACTTATTTAAAAAAATTGCCTCACACATGTAATTGTTATATATACCTTTTAGGAAAAAAAATTCATATCTTACATTATTATATTATTATTTTAAGATATAATTTTCTGAATTATTTTCTGCCACCACCCATGTTGCGAATAATTTTAGTCTAAACTTGTTGTCCCGACTTCCCACGTGTTGTCCTATGTAACAAAACAAAAAAACTGGTATATACGACAAGTCATCATTCAAAACAGCTCTGTTGGAAACCCACGGTTTTTACCAGATCCAACGAGCGCCAACGCAAACCGACCCTCCAAACGGGTTCCGATTCATAACCACGGCTTGCTTTGATTATTAAACAGAACAGGCCTTTAAAACCAACTCTGATACCAGTCTATCCTACGCTCCACATGTCCCCATTTTTGCTCAAGTTTTTTTTTTTTTTTTTTTTTTTTTTTATGTGGCCCAATCGCCTGCATTTTGAATATTAAATCTGGTAATTCATCTTCATTTTTGTATCTTTAATTTTTTGGGTTTATTAACTTACATTTTTGGTTGATGTTTTGTCTTTGGGTTATCCGTCGCATTCTTGTTGATTTCCTGCAAAAACCTTTTTGTATAACAAAAGATTGCTAGAAAAAGCAGAGCTAATTTTCGCCATCTTCTTTTCCCTCGATTTGTGCCCCCCCCTTTTTTTGAGTAGAGGAATACTGAACTCGCGTCAGTCAAAGTTTTGACTAAAGGGAATGTCGATTAAGGATTCTTCTCGATCGCTTAATTTTCTTCTTAAAGTTTTATAATTCTTATTTTCTTTGATTTTCAGCTTGAGAACTTACAGAAAATTATCAAATCCGAGTGGCCATGGAAGTGGAGGACAAGTTTTTGAAAATGGGTACTCTCATAGTAGCCACTCTAGTAGTGGCGAAGGTCATATCTTTCCTCATAATCCCCAGATCTAAGAAGCGGCTGCCGCCAGTAATCAAAACCTGGCCTGTAATTGGTGGGCTTCTTCGATTCATGAAAGGGCCCATCGTGATGCTCCGGGAGGAGTTCCCAAAGCATGGCAGTATTTTCACGTTGAACTTATTTAACAAGAAGATAACATTCTTGATTGGGCCTGAGGTTTCAGCGCATTTCTTTAAGGCTTCAGAATCAGAGCTCAGCCAACAGGAAGTTTATCAGTTCAACGTACCAACATTCGGTCCCGGTGTGGTGTTTGATGTGGATTACTCGATAAGGCAAGAGCAGTTCCGCTTCTTTACGGAGGCCCTTAGAGTTAATAAACTTAAGGGTTATGTAGATCACATGGTTACAGAAGCTGAGGTCAGTAATTTGCCACAACTTTGATTTCTGTTAGTTTATATATTTTATTTATATTACTCGATGACCCTGTAATGTATCTGACCCTAATAAACAAGTGACTCTTGTTCGATATTGTTGAAGCGTCTGACAAGGGAAAATCAGGTTTTAACTTTTAGGATCGTTTCGCTGGGAATGGCTTCCGGAAAATCATTTTCCTATTTTTCAGTAATGAAAAGCCTGTATTAGGCTTATGAAAAAGAATCCCTATTTCAATAAAGGCATTCGGATGCCATCGATATGATATTCCGATTATGTCAATATTTGAGATATTATTTTCAGAATTATCCAAATAATAAAAAAAAAAATCATTTTTTTTTTCAGAAAATAAGTTCATTTTTTTTGTCCTTTATTGGTGAAACAAACGGACTCAAAAATGGAGTTTGGACTCCTGTTTTTGAACCCAGTTGAATAAAAGTCCTTTGTTTATTTGATTTTGAGTATGTGGACTTGAGATAGTCAGGAGACTTCTTAAGAGTCACCTTTGTCTGAAGTTTGAAGAATAATCTGCATATGCTAATAAAAGCTGTTTCTGTATTGATATTGCGTTCTTTGAATCAATTCGAGCATTTTTCAAGTTGTGGGTGGTTATGCATTAAACATCCCCTCCCCCTTTTTTTTTTTTCCCTCTATGAGTTAAAAAGAATGTGCATTAACATTAGTGGATCGTTTTTACTTGATGATTATTGGCCGTGCATAAGCCACTTAAGCCTACTCCTTGGGCTATTCTAACGAATAAAAAGGAATAAAAAAGTTAACAAAATCTTGGTAGATTTCGTTTGGGATGTCAAATTACATGTTAGTGTAGAGAATATTTTGTGACTTCTGTACTGAATTTGGGGTTCGTTGTATGGTTCGCTGTTATATATGTTCACAATGTTGTAACTCCGTAATTGTGATTTTGTTTGTCTAATCATTATGGAATTCGGCAGGACTACTTCTCAAAATGGGGGGATAGTGGTGAGGTGGACCTCAAGTATGAGCTGGAGCATCTGATCATCTTGACGGCTAGTAGGTGTCTCTTGGGTCAAGAAGTTCGTGATAAGCTTTTTGATGATGTGTCTGCACTCTTTCATGATCTTGACAATGGCATGCTCCCTATTAGTGTTATCTTCCCTTACCTGCCCATCCCTGCCCATCGCCGTCGTGACCGAGCTCGAAAAAAGCTTGCTGAAATCTTTGCAAATATCATAGCTTCCCGTAAAAGTGCTGGCAAGGCGGAGAATGACATGTTACAATGTTTCATTGAATCTAAGTACAAAGATGGTCGCCCGACTACTGAGGCTGAAGTAACCGGCTTGCTCATTGCTGCTCTCTTTGCCGGGCAGCATACCAGTTCCATCACCTCTACTTGGACAGGTGCATATCTCCTTCGTCACAAAAAGTTCCTTTATGCTGTGATGGAGGAGCAGAAACAACTGATGCAAAAGCATGGAAGCAAGGTTGATCATGATATCTTATCTGAGATGGACACCTTGTATAGGTGCATTAAGGAAGCCCTGAGACTTCACCCCCCACTAATTATGCTGCTTCGCAGCTCACACAGTGATTTTAGTGTAAAAACCCGAGATGGGAAAGAGTATGACATCCCGAAGGGTCACATTGTTGCAACATCACCAGCATTTGCAAACAGGCTTCCTTACATTTACAAGGATCCGGACACTTATGATCCTGATAGATTCTCTGTTGGGAGGGAAGAAGACAAGGCGGCAGGGGCTTTCTCATATATTTCCTTTGGAGGCGGCAGGCATGGTTGCCTAGGTGAACCATTTGCTTACCTTCAGATAAAGGCTATATGGAGCCATTTGTTGAGGAATTTTGAATTGGAGCTTGTGTCACCTTTTCCTGAGATTGACTGGAATGCTATGGTGGTCGGTGTGAAAGGAAAGGTGATGGTTCGTTACAAGCGGCGACAGCTTTCTGTTAATTAGCTAGGTAATTTTTACCATATATGGCTGGCCTTTCTTGTTCTGTTTTCAAACCTCGGTTTATTAGTGTTAGCCAGAGCATTTTCTGGATTCTCTTTGCTAATGGATTTTGTCTATCGATGTTCTGTAGTTTTGTCAGATTCCTTTCGAAGCAATGAAGTTTTTAATTATATTATCCCGACGTGAATCAGAATGCACTTTATGATTCTGTTTCATTCTGACTAGATTAAGTTTTAATTATCAGCGTTGTTGGTTCCTCATACACTGGAATAAGGTAGCAGAATTAGGCAGCCAATTCCAAATGAGCATCCTATGCTAAGGTCGGGCTTTTTAGATGAGTCCTTACATGGTTAGCTGCATGATCTGTCTAAACTATCATTATCGCTATTCCGAGTATTTTAATTTAATATATAGGCCCGTATGGTCGTGAAAGTTTTTAGCTTTCAACCTTAATCTCAATTAAAAGCGCAAGGCGTGGATAGATAATAATAATAATGATAATAATAATAATAATAATAAAAGAAAAAAGGTAAGTAAAGTAAGGGGAAAAAAGGTTAAAGAATGGAAATGATATATGTATTTTTTATGAAGCATATTACTTATAGTAATTATATTATAATTAATCAATCAAATTTCAAATTTATGTAAGGTATATAAAAAATTAAATGAAGTTCGTACTTATAAGTGAAGAATCTTTATATAATTTTTAATTGTAATTGGATAATTATAATATTATAGTAAAAAGAATTACAAGTGAAAATGAAATACTTTCATTTTTATTTGTATAATTAAAATTAACGAAAAAAAAAAAAGAGAAAAGGAATTTTAATAACTATTGTTTGGCTAGTGAAAATGAAAGGATTTAGAAAAATTTTCAATTATAACCTTTTTTTTATAAAAGACTTGTAGCTCGTATAAAGCAAGAAAATGGTAAAAAATATATGTATATTATAAATTAAAAACTATTTTAATGTCTCTTTCTCCTCTGATTCCCTAAAATGGAAAAATAATGGAGGTTCAGCTCTCCCCACTTTCTCTAATTTAATAAAAAAAAAAAAAGTGAGAATTTAAGGGAACACAATGGCTGTTTAGCTCTCCCCACTTTCTCTTTAATAAAAAATTTATCCTTGATTTAAAAAAAAATGTAAACAAAGGAAAGGTTTTCATTTTCTCTTACTTTATTTTCCTTTCTCACTCTTTACCCCAATCTAAACATAATATTAGCATTAGACAAAAAAATCACACATATATAAATTATTTATTGCTTGTAAATAATAATTGATAAACTAGATTTTAATATAGTTAATTTATTAAATTCAAAAAATTTCTTTAAGTCTAATGATTCATTCTCTAATTTATTTCAAAGACAAAGCACCATAAGTATGTAATCAAGAGTCATCATCATCAAAAACTCCTTCACTTTCATATTTTCCTTAATCATAATCATTTATATCCTGTTCTTTTTCATTTATATCTTCCTCTTCAAACATTGTTGAGAATTTGAAATTCTTGATCTAAATATAATCTCTTGCTTCTCCAACAGCTACAACACTTGTTACTACACCGTATATCAATCTATCATCATCAAAAACCAAATCATCCTTTGTATTATTGGAGAAGTATTCATCTATCTTCCCAATCAACAACTCATTACTTTTTTTTTTATCAATATCTCTTAAGGAAATAGGATCAATAGCATTGTGTTTGTTATGTCATTCTTGAGCTTTTGCTTGTACTTCACAAAAATTAGATCACTTAATCATTGTTGTTCTAATTATTCTCTTTATTTATGTATCTATATCGCAATTAAATATTAATTATGTTATTATATATTTTTAAAACCTAAATGAATCCTAATTAATCAAGTAATGGCTAATGGAATAAAAAATATTCCTTCTGCTTTACATGTGTACAATTCACTAATGATTTTATCTTGCATTTCTTAACTTGGAACTAATTTTGCAATCTAGAGATATAATTCCAATGTTATTTCTTCATAGAATTCTATTCTAAGATTATAATAAAAGAACTTTATATTCAAGTAGTGTCCAGTTGCATGTAATGAATAATGTAATTAACAATCCTATCTTCTATTAGTGATCTTAGAAACTTTTTTGTGCTTATCTTCATTTTTATCCAACGCTTCATGATTACTTCTTTAGCTCTTTCTATAGCCTCATGTACACATATAATATATCTAATGGCAGGCTTCTTTTCAATATTAATGAGGTGTAGAACTCGAACTAGAGGACCCATAGTTTGAGAGTGAAGTTTACACCATTCCAAAACAAAGGCATTAGAATAATTTTGCAAACTCTTTTAGCCTTTAGATTTTTTTTTTTTTTTTTACATTTACTTTGACATCAAATGTTGAGAAGTGAACATATTTCTTAAATTCTTTTTTTGCTTGTAATACCTTGTAATATAAGATATGAACACAAAAACGAGTAATCAAAACACCTCGTAAGTTAACTTTCATATAACTTCCCTTTTACCCGCAACTTTGGCATCTTCTCTTTCCCTCGTTATCGCATAATTTGTGCTACTTTCATGTAAGATAACTTCCTACTTTCTTTCGTAACTTTCTTTGGTGGGAATATAAATAGGAGTACATCTTCACTTGTGATTTTTTCAAATCACTACCCTCTGCAACTCTCTCTTTGACATTATTTTCGTCATCAAGGGCGGAGCGTGAGCTCCAGGTGGGCCAAGAATTTTTGAAAACCCCCCCATCATATATTTTTTTTATATGTGTTATTTACTAAAATAACTAAATTCCCTCCCTCCACCCTCCCCACCCCACAAAAAACAATTCATTTTTCTACGGAGAATAAGAGGGGCATTATACTAAAACAACTAAAAATTGGCTCTACAAAATGATGTGGTTTTGAGTTATTAACATTTAGCCAAACTTACATTAAGTTATGAGACAATTTGAACGAGTCAAACCTACATTATTTACCCAAGTGAGTCAACTCATCATTTTCTGTCTGCGAAATAAGAAAATATCTGTTTGTCTTTTCTTTCTTTCTCGAAGACTTAAAGCATTCATATAGCTATTTCAAATCCACCGTAATCAACTTTCTCTTTCGATTTTTTCTATTATTTGTTTAAAATCAACCTATTAATTAAAAAAAAAAAGTTTTAGCTTTCTTTATCTTTATGTTGAGTTGACTCAAAGTAGTGAGTACCGTATTGGTGGACATATCATTTTTATTTTAGTATTGATACATATCAGTATTGATATATTTTGGTATACCATTTCGAGTTTATCAGTAATTTTCAAATAATTTTTTATATATAAATTTAAAATCTATTTCAAGTTCTTTAATAAAATATATATATTATACAAACATGCAAATATACTTCGATTATATGCATTTATATATGTTTATATGTAAATACAAAATTTTAAACTTATAAATATTTAATATAAAAATTTAATCATCAAATAAATAAGTATAAAAATATTTAAAAATAGAGTAGATTATTATTAATTGGGTTCGATAAGCTAATTAATCAAGATATTTTATTTTTAAATGTAATTATGAAAAAATAAAAATGATCAAGACAAAAAAATTAGAAATTATTTAAAAATCAAATAAGTGAAATTTAAAAAAAAAAATCAAAATATTGTATGGATCAATATATATCGATACAGGCTGATACTATTGGTTTTTTTTTTTTTTAATGGTGGTGATTCAAAATTTAATATGTTTGTTGATTAATGGAATGTTATGTCTTTTAGACATAAAAAAAATTGTCTTTTATTGAAGAGACACTTTAATATTGTTTCACTCACTATAAATACACATCCCTAGAGTTTAAATCCTCATTTTTCATTCTCCATTCTTCTCTAAATATTCTCTATTATTTCATTTCTAAATTTCTTTAAGAGTAGTTGAGAGATTTAAAGGTTCTTAGGATTTTTTATATGAATGCATAATAGAAAATCCTTGAATGATTCGTTATATCTTGGGAGTAGGATGTGATCAATTGCTATTTGCACCAAAGTAGCGATAAATATCTACTTTGAAGAAAGCAAAGAAAGCGCCCACCATAGTATGCCTCGAACCAGGTTTTTTACATTCAAACTTTCTCTTTGTTTTATTGTTAATTATTGTTTATGCATTTATCTTTTTTTTTCTTCATATTTCATCCTTAATATTCCAATAGAGACAAAAAACACAGATAATAGAAAATTTGAAATAGTATGCTACTAATATCTTTTCATTCTACTATAAAACTGGCACATATTGATCATACCAATCAACATCGGTATAGTAGCCACCACATTTTTCATTATTAGTCATATTTTATGATCATCACCACTACTTGTCAACACAATTATTTTTCAAGGTCCACTCCAATCTTCTTTTATGTCATCTCTTACGATATTTTATTTGGCTGGTTTATAATTTTTTCTCACCCTATTAAAGGAACCAGTTACAATCGATAGCAATAAAAAGTCATTCAAAGTTTTCATTTTGATAATGTATCACTGAATTGTCTCAATAAGCAGTTTGATTACATGGTAAGAAAGTTATATGTATCTTTGATAGTAGCTCATAAGCTTTAAAAGGGAGAAGAAGTAACTACTTGATAATTGAGAGAGCATAGACAAGCATACATCTTAAAAATCCGTTGTATGATATTAAATTTTCGGTTGAGACCACAAAAACCAAAAAAAGAAAAAAAAAAAAAAAAAAAAGGTGAATTAGAGCTCCGTTCTGTCAGTCCTATATCCTAAGTTGCAAGGAAAACACAATTCAATCCACTCCGAAAAAAGCAGCCACTCACTGCCTATTTAACTTGCACTTTTAATTTTCCTTAAGATACTCACGTAAGTCGTTTTTGTGGGACCCAATCCATCTATCAATTCTTTTTCAATTGTTTTTCAAATTGATTTCCATAATTATTTTTAGATTTTTTTTTTTCCTTTGGTGTATCTCTATGTCCTTTGTTCATGAAAAGTACACTTTAAACCTGCTCAAAGTCTCTTGTATTAGATTTCATAATTTATTTATATAATATTTTATATTATTTTATATTATAATTATATTTAAAATATTAAATATTTATATTAATTTTTTATATTATATTCGTATAAGGTACAATATCACCAAGTCTATCTCATTTCGATTTTACAATTGTTCCTTGACTCTTTTTGATTTTTATATTATAAGTGTATTTAAAGTCATTTTGTTTATATTTTTTAGGTAGAACCAAGAAAATTTTTGTTTACATATTTTGGTTGTGGTAAAATGACAACAGAGTATAAGAAATTTTGCAATCTGTTGCAGATACGGAAAAACAAAGTGCAGTACCTAAGGTTTTCTTTCATCCAAAACAAAAAGGAAAAACTTTTTGATCATCAATTAGAAAACTTGACAAAGCGTTATTATCATTTGTCTTATATATAATTTTTTATTAAATTGGTATGCAAGTAATCTATACTTATGCAAAATGCTTAAACTGACATACTAATTTATTTGAAAAATAATAAAAAAAATATAAAATCAAGATATAGTATACTAATAAGGTTATGCAAGCAATTTAATTTCTTTTGAAAATTAAAATAAAAATCTCTTCTTTATTTTTTCTCCATTTAAAAAAACATTACATGCAATTAACTAACTTCTTTTCAAAAAAAAAACAAAGTTTCTGACTTTTTTCCTTTAAATAAACATTATGTGCAGTAAAATAAATTCTATTTTCATCTATATTTTTTTATATTCTATATTTTTTTTCTGTTTCATCCACTTTCAATTATATTAAATAATAAATATTTATTAAAATATTTTAATATATATTTATATATTAAAATAATTATATATTTAATATAAAACTAAATATTTCAAATTACATCTTTCTTACAAATAAAAAATTATTACTACGTTAGTTTTAAATAACAAACATAAAACTATAAAATTTAACTTTCTATAAAAGTTAACTGACAAATTCATAAAAAATTAAACTCAATTTGATTTTTTTATCAACTGAATTTCACTTTCTTCAATTCTAAAAGCCAAAACCTGCCAATTCTCTTGTTTTCATTTTTCTCTTTTCAAATGATAAAAAAAAATTAAAAATATCTTTCTCAAATTTTTTTTATATTTCTTATAAATAATTATGTATTGTAATAAAACTAGATAATACATATTTTTAGTTTATTGGTTCATTTTATAATTTTTTTCAAAACTTTCACTCTTTGTTACTTTTAAAAAAAATTATGCTTTCTTACAAATAATTATTTTTTTATCAATGATAAAAAATATTTATTTATTAGTTTTGTTATTCTTCCAAAATTTTTTGTTGGCGCAATTTGTACTTTTGTCATATTATTATATTTTGCTATTTGATAATAATTCCTATTATGTAGACCGAGACATTTGCATATTTGTATTATTTTTGTGTTATTCTTTTCATATTATGTCGTATTTTAATTAATTTTATGTCGTATTTGCATTATATAATCGTGTCCTTTTAATACTGGTATACCTAATTTTTTTGCTACAAAAGTTAAATTATTCTTTTTCCCTACTAATAATTATTTAATATAATGATGGTAAATAATAAATTTTTTATTAGCTAATTTGGTAATTCTTCTAAAAAGTTTAGTAAGCAAAATTCATGTATTTACGTCTTATTCATCTATTTTACCATTTCATAATAGGTTTAAAGTATTTTTATACGAGTAATTTATATTATATAGATTTTAAGATATTTTTGTATTTTCATTATATTCGCATTATTTATTGTATTATATTTTAATCATTTTTATACTATATTTGAATTGTGTAATAGTGTCCTGTCTAATATTAACAGTCTAATTGTTTTCACAAAATTTAATTTTTTCCTTATTAATAATTATTTATTATAATGACTTAAATAATGAAATCTTCTAAGATAACTAAAGAAAAAAAAAGCCTAGTTGTTGCCAAAATTACAATGAGAACATTTTCAATGAAAACCATGAGAACCAAATCATTTTTGACCATTGGATGAAAGAAATCCATTTTGAACCATTGATGTTTGTGCTTTCATTAAAAGCCATTAACTTGTTACCAGTGATAGCAAGTAGATAAAAGAGAAATAGAACCTCTATTGTATTTGTACTTTTCTCGGTAGAATAAAAAGAAAAATCTAGATAAATTGGTTGTTTTCGTTTTGAAGCTTATGTAAGAAGTTTCGAGAAAATAAGCAAAATTTTTTTCAAATAAAAGGAAAAAAATCAATAAATGGGGAGCAAAAGAAATAGGGAGGAAAATATAAACAAAAGTTTCAATGAAAGTTAAAATGGTGTATGTAGAAGAAGTATTTGTAAAAGTAAAGATTTGCATTTGTGTGAAGAGAGAAGAGGCGAACAAGAAGAAATAAGAAAGAACATCCATTCAAATCTATTTGTTTTTCTAAGATGCCAAAGAAAAGAAAGAACATAAATTGCCAATGTTTTGAAATGGTTTAGGTATGAATTTGAATTAAATAAATGTAGATGAAAGTTTATTTAAAATATTAATTTCTGAATGTGCTTTTTGTTTTTATCATATAGGATAAGTTGTATCCATAATACAGCGCATTGAGTCTTATATTAAGAACATTAACAATAAATTAGATCTAATGGGGCATGCATTTAATGATATGGTCGAACATAAGATGGTTGCTAAGTTTTCTCTGGGAAATTCTAATTCATGTAAGTTGTCTGAGACACCCACAAAAAAAAAGAAAATAAGTTAGGAAAGGCTAATGATATAAGTGGTGAAGAAGGAAAAGAATGTAGCTTGGATGAATTATTTTACTACAATAGATCTATAATGCCAATGAAGCAAACTGACAGAACTTCATGTGAGAGAAGAAACGTAATAATAAAGTAAGGAGGAAATAGAAGCTTTGAAACCCGTTCTAAAAATAAGCGCGACCTTGCTGCCATAAACATGAAGGGATGTAAAACAAATGGAGGAAAATCAAAAAATATTGTGGTTCTATCAAATAGTAATGTCTCATTGGCGGAAGGAGTGAATATTCAGTTGTTATGCCATGCAAAATCAGCCCAACTACTCCTTTTTAAAGGGAATAAACAACGAAGGAAGGTATTTTTTTTAGCATTATTTACTTGGGGTTAGGTATAGCATTAATTCCATATTGATTTGTTATGGTTTAGGTATATCTTTTAATTATAATGGTAGTTTAACCTATTATATGATTGGTTTGCAGTTGGAGAAATAGATTAAAATGAAAGCAAAACCTAAGAGTAAGCAATATCAACTTACATTGGTACCAAGCAGGGCTGAATTTAAAAATTCAATAATGGAATTCCTACAAGTAAGCCCTACAATTGGTAAAACGTAACTTTTTCATTTGAAAGTAAAACAGTATGGGGTTAGGATGTGCTATGTTTTGGAACTTATTTGCTTATTGTCTATGTTATTGAAAACTAGTTTGTGATTGATTTTGATTCCGTAAATGAGACAAGGGAAGAAATGCAATGTTTTCAGCCCTGTGTATGGATTAACTTGAAGGTATTACAAGAAAACTTTATTACTTTTAAATTTCAATCTTTACTTTAACCGGTATTCTTTAATGTTATTTTTATGGTTGATTTTCAGTGACTGCATTTGTTTTCTTAGTTGATTGATTTAGTGGTTAAGATATGTTGTGAAAATTCAAAAAAGGATAATCAGTTAATGCATTGATGGTATATGCCCTCGCATTTTAGGCTTATGAACTAATAACATGTCTATGGTATTCTATTTATTGCAATTCATTTTTTTTGCAAAAAAGCAGATATAGGTTGTTTCATTTATTTATATCAAAAACATATGAAACATAAGACCACTCTTGATCATTGCCAATAGGTATTTATCAGTGCATATCGAATTAATTGAGTGGTTATTGAGGTTGCATGGCATTTTTCCTTTATGCACTAATTGAGAGATTTTTTTTTGAAATAATTGATGTTCATACCAGTGAATGACTCCAATGCTCACTGGTACTTGGTTGTCATTGATTTCACAAAGAGGGAGGTGCATGTTTTTGATAAGTTACTCGTTGTTGGAAGTAATTCCTCGAGAAAGCATCAAATAACTTTAGTGGTTAGCAATATCCTCTATATAGGAATTTAATGCTTAACTATTTAACATATTAAGGGTTTAGGGAATTTTTATTTGAATTTGTAGGCACAATTCTATGATGAAATGTTCAGAAATCCTTCATTTAAAATAAGGTGTTGAGAATTTGGAGATATAACTACATCATCTATTATTATACTCAATAATGTTCAGAGTGTTGAAAAATAAAATAGTTTACATAGTGGAATTTTAAATTTTTTTAAATCAGATCATTTTAAATCGTGTTGTTATATACAATAAAACCATCTTGCCCAATTACCTGAGTTGCAAATCTAAAAATGCTATCCAAGAATTCTTAGATATGTGTAAAAGCTTTAACCGACTAGCTTTTTCTACAATTCTCCAATTCTCGGATGGTAGAGTGTGTGGGTACTCTTTATGTTGATCAACTCTGGGTTTGTATGGTTTGATTCTCCTCAATGACAACCTTGTGCCAAAATTTTTATAATCAAATGATGTTGTGATTAGAAATCACTTAGTGTGGCACCAAAGTCTAACCTGAAACCCTAAGCATATGCCTCTTATTTATATAAGGTAACAAGGTAACCCTAATTTTTAGTTTTTTTAATTAAAATAATTATTTTTACTACCTTCATAGAACCTTAATATGTGGCACCAACCCTAATAGAAAGAGCCTACCAAGTTATTGGCAAAGCCCAATTATATCTATATATATTTTTGGCCCAATTATTTTATAAAGTTTAGCCCGTTTAATATGAATACTTAATTAATTTTGATTAAATTATTAATTTTATTTAACCTGATAATTTTTTATGACAGCAATTCTGATTCGAAATAAAATCAGCAATTTACTTGAATAGAATAATTATGTACTAATCATCAAAATAGAATTAACTATAGTAAAATAATTAATTTTAATCAAAAAATAAATAAATAAATAAAATAATTTTCTTTTAATTTATTTAGAGTATTATTCATATTTAATTTATAAATAAATATTTAAACAAGAATTCATAGATATCAAACTACTTATATAAATAATTAATTTTCCCATATCTGTTTCATTTAAATTAATTCTTATATTTAGTAGAAGATAAATATAATTAATTTAAACTACAAATTCTTGTTTAAATAAATATTCAAAATCTCTTGACTACTAATATTTTGATCAATAACTATCCGTTAAAAAATTATTTTGAGTTAGTAGAAGGACCATTTGCACATCTATAATTAGGATCCAATAATCTATGTATTTATTATTCTATTTTAAATAATTCATCACATAATTATTAACCTTAGAGTTATACCACTAAAAACCTGAGACTGCACTTCCAATTATATACTGTATTATGTAAGCTTTCTAAATAATCTTTTAGTCCAATGACCTTGTCATATATGTAATACCCTTATATGATATCCATGATCAACTTAAGGTTAAAAGTCTATTTTACCTACTTGATCATCTTATCCTAAAGTTTCTTTGTACTTTCTATGTGAAAATGATTGTTTACCACATCTGAACAATTTATCATTTGATAAACAAATGATCGAAGCCTCGCCCATTTTCACTATCTCGTATAATACTTTTTAAAAGGATAACCTTAACTCTTTGTAGGAGCTATGATTCTATATCTATAAGGAAAGCTCTCATCGAGCATAGGTCATATACCTAATGAGCTAGTCTAATAGCTTATTATTTCGCGACGCTTTACCCTTTGGAATGTCAAAGTGTACAAGTTATAAACATGGAGTAAATTAATTGCTCAAGATTAAGGTAATTACATAATGAACATAAAAAATGAATTAATCAAAGTAAACATACTTATTAATAGGTTAATTGCACTTTGGTCCAGTCCGGTATATCACTACCTCTAAGCAATATATCTATGTCTCTACTTATGAGTCAACTCGCTCGAGATGGCCAAGACAAGCCATCTCCTCAATTGGCTTTAGATGACATAATAGTTTTAACATAAGTTAATTGCTCACATTTACCCCATATATTATGGACATGAGATGACACAAGTTAATTGTACATTCAGTTACAGTAATTCTAGTCGAATTGGTCGAGCAAATTTTAAATTTACTTGCACTAATTCAACATTGAAACTAGTTTAGGGTAGTCTAATTTATCAATTTATATATCTAGTTACACTAATTACTCTACTTTAAATTGTTTAACGATTGTCTAATTAATTAATTTGAACATATATAATAACAGTAATTATAGTTGAAATTGGTTTAGGATTGTCCAATTGATCAAATTGATCATATATAGGGTGACTATAGTCATATGGAGTCACTAAACCCTCGAAAGTAATATCAATCTATCATGCAAAAGGAAACATATATAAGATTGTGTTAAATGGTGAAACGAAAAAGCTACAAACAATTACCATCATTTATTGATTATTAGAGAAAATAGATGCATTCAGCTACGAAAAGGAAAAAAATAATAGGACAGATATTTTCTTGGATGTGAAAATGATGTGACAACCTACCAATGGTTTAAGAGACGATGTGACTGTTTCTTATGGATATGAAGTTGGTAAGAATTGGAACACATGAGGTAGGTTAATTTGGCAATTTTTATACATCATAATAGTAATTTAGCTTCATGTAGTTAATATCATGTTACCATGCAGATAATATACAAAGTTGAATTTGTAGCCTTAAAACAACTAAAACCCATGAACATCCATCGACATATACATAAAAACCATTAACTTCATGAACAATAACAACAACCTAGACCATCACCATTAAGAGGAAACCGTAACCAAACTATACTATCTTAGCCAACAAATGTCAGACCTTCTCTCTCAATTTTTTTTTTAAATTTCATTCTTTCCTTCAGCTCTACTATATATTTGTTGTACAAGTTTGTGTGCGCTTCTTCATAGCACCTCAAGGTCCATATAGCTCACTTGATGAGAAACTTTTACTCTTTGTACATCTCTATGTATGTTTCCATGTTTAAGGTGTTGTACTTCTCGATCTCCACCCCAATTTTAGTGTGCTTGTGGTCTATCACCTACCCTATAAAATTCTTTTCGACTTTATCTTGGTCAACCCAAGGCCTACCTTGATAACTATTGGCTGAAGATCTTGATTGCCTTCAATTGGTTTGATGGTGATGACCCTATAAAATTTATTTTGACTTCTTCTTGGTCCACCCTAGAACTGATCCTTTGCATTGGTAAGGAACTCATACATGGGATTTTGAATGCCTTAGTTGTAGCTATTCTGCAATAAGCCTCTAAAGTTGATTCTAAAAGTCCCTATATGTTTGGAATTCTAGTAAATAAATGTAGGAAAATCAATTCGTAGTAAACATCCATTAAAAAGAATAACGATTACGGTATACAGAATAGTGTTTTGGTACAGCACACCTACTTTGACTGTTAAAGAGGGGTTTAAAAGATAGTATTCAAAGTCTAAGGAGACTCTGTGAAATTCTTTACATTGGGTGTGAAACTAAAAGTAGGTTTAGGGTTTATAAAAAATTCAAGAAGATGATTTTATAGACAACTTGCAGGATAAAAGGAAAGATTTCTTCATTTATACTGTAATAGATTCGAAACAACAATCAACCTTCTTTATTTATGTTATCATTAATTCATATCAATGAACTACCAATATATCCCAACTATCATTATTCGTATTTGTATCGAAATGACTACCATACTTCCTTATAACAGTAGATAAATCGTCAAATATATCTGCACTACTGGATGATCATTCAAATATGCTGAAATATAGACTACCCCAGTAGAGGATAATAGGCGTAACAAGGAAGCAGGATTCCTTAAATAAATGGTGCAGCAAGGGTTAAAACATCACAACGTTAAATGAACAGCAGAGCATTTTTGTAATTAATAGGGTCGAAAGAGTTTACACACCATGGCATAAAGAGAACAGCATAACGTTTTGTAATTAATATATTTAAAAATAAAATTGAATAATTATTTATAAAAAATAATAGCGTAATAGCCGGAATGACAATTACACTATTATATTATGGTGACCCTATATAAAATATATAATTTAAGCGATTAATAAAGTAAAAGGTGCAATTACCGATGTCTTTCTAAACTCTGCATGTTAAAACACAAAAGAGTCAATTGGTTTGACTGATTAGGGTTTCATCGTGGTTATTAAATATCATTGTGACTCTTTTTTTCCCCTAAACCTTTTAGCTTTTACCCTAAATGTGGAATAATGAGTCATTTTACCCTTTCAACTTTAACATGACATTCAAGTTTTAAAACCTGCAAAAATAAATCATGGCACCAGGTTTTAAAACAAATCTTCCTCTCGCGCATTGGTAATTTTGCTCCCAAATCATCTATTTTAGCATAAATTTGGTTTAGGATAATTAATAAAACCTTAATTTGATATCCATTTTTAAACCCTTAAATGGCCTTAAAAAAAATACTGAAATCACAGGGTCATGGCTTATTGAGAATGCAAAAAATTCCAAGACATAAAGGTACGGAGACTTAATCACCTTCCCTAGTTGGTGTTGAAAAAAGATTTGTAAATAAGGAGGTCGAAACTTATTGCAATCAAACATTGAGAATGCATAACATGTTATGCTGGAGAGAGGGTTTGAGTTTTAAAATTTTAACACTTATTATTTAAACATAAGCAAGCAATCAGAATGGGGAAATTCATAGAGCATCCTAGCCTAGCCACCATGCAGATGGTTAGGGAGTTCTATGCCAATGCATCTAAAAGAGCAGAAAAAGGATTTTTTATGTCAAGAGTAAAAAGTTTGAGTTGGGTGAGGGAATCATTAATCAATTTTATGGCATTAAAGAACTAGAAATTGATACATATGCTCAAATGATGGATGAAACCGTCGATGTTAAACTTATTGCTGATAAATTATGCAAATACCACTAGAAGAAATCCAACAAGAAATCCTTCCCATTTAAAAAAAATTCTTATAGTAAATAGCCCTAGTCTAGTTGCAGCTTGTTTGCTTTAAATTAATTTCAACCAACCATTACAGCGATATTCCAAAAGATCGCTGCGTCATGGTTTATTGTATCATGAATTGCAAACTCATTAATATTGATCGACTAGTTATAGAAAAAATTTAGCATGCGATCTAAAACCAAAAGGATATGGTTTCCTTTTTTAGGAATAGAATTATGCATGAGAGTCAAGATTAAATGGGGTGCTGATGAAGAGATAAAGAATTCTGTTATGAGTACCTCTTAACTTCTAATTGAGAGGTTCTTCAAGGAACCTGTAGTAGTTGATCATGAAGAATATAGTGGTCAAACCCGGGAAGATATGCTAGTGCAAAGTGAAACCTACCAACTAGAAGAAACATAAACAGAACAACTTCCCGAGTCACGATTAGCGAGGCTAGAGCATTAGGTAGTAAAGTTTAAGGTAGGATTAGAAGAGATGCTACATAAGATGCAAACATCTTTCACTAAAATCAAATCAATCCTTAATCTCATTATCGCAACACTAAACATTAGAAGAACAATATAACATCAACAGATAAGTGTTCCTCTATCATGCAATGTTGGTACCATAAATGATTTTAATGGTTAACTGTCACCTGAAAGTAAGCCCCAACACATCAAAGTTGAACCTAAGAATGAGTTGAATGATTGTTAACTGCCACCTAAGAGTGAGCCCCAACAACATGAAGTTGAACCTCAAAATGAGTTGAATGATACTAGAAGTAAGTCTCAAAACCTCTAAGTTAAAGTTGAACCTAAAAATGAGTTGAATAATATTTGTTAAGTGCCACCTAAAAATAAGCCCCAATAATTCCAAGTTAAACCTGTAAATGAGTTTAATAAGAATTATCAATTGTTTTAAGTAGAGGGAAATGAACCACCCACATCAAAACAGAAGAAAATGGAAAAGGAGCTGCTGGTACTTGATGTTAACGGATTATTGGCAGACGTGATAAAAAGTAAAGGAGAAAATCAAGACCCAAAGTCAAATTTAATGGTGGGAGGCTCTAAACATAAAAAGAAAGTATTTTTAAGGTTACATGCCAGGGAGTTCCTTCAATTTTTTTTTAAACTTTGATGTTAGAATTTGGTCATCCAAAATTAAGAAGAACTTAGATCTTATTATGGATAAGCTATTAAGGGACATGCTGAGGCACGTTTATTTTGTTGGGACCAAACAATGTGTGACTGAGTTAAGACCCATGGTGGTCAGAAGCCCCTATTAAGGGAGAAGCTGCTGTAGTGTGGGAGAAATTCCTTGATTTCAATATGCATAACACATTGATTATCAATGATTCATATGCGAGGTTAGCTGTAACCTTTAAGGAACATGGATATCGCCTATCCCATACTCTTATATGTTCAAATCAAACTCAGCATTAGGTGAAAACAAATATTTGCAAAAGATATTCACAAGGCCTCTTGTTTACTAAAACTATAACAGAGTATCTAAAGGTCAATCCGTATTCTGAGGAGTAAAATGAAATATATGATTAATGGCTATTTTTTTCTATTTAATGGAGTAGTTTAGTTTAAATTGTTCTATTTAATGTTTTCTGACTTAATACTTATATGCTTGTAAAGCTGGGGTTTAATCAACCAGCAATTCAAATTGGTTTTCTATTAAATTTTTTCTACAACTATTTAATAAATTCCCTACCTTCACACATAAATAGCACGGCATTTGACGCCACATGACAACACCATAAAAAACAAAGTATGCAATGCTTTAAATAGATAATGTCACGGCTCATATATATTTGCTAGGTTATTTCAAGAACAACAGTTAAATGCCAATACACTGGCCCTACGCCAAAGCTTCCATTTTGAAATGCCAATATAGGATAGAAATACCACTACTGTCACGGCTCTTATGACATCTGTTCTATTTTGCACTTTAAAAAGCCATACCCTAGACAAAAGATTTAAACATATAGCATGAAATTTCAACCTGAATTCTAATTTGAATATTGTTTGAATTTTATTCATTTGCCTCTATTTAAAAATCAAACTTTTCCTGCCTTAAGACCTGCAAACCCAGTTGTGGCACAGTTTAAAGTTTGCATGAAAATAAAAACATTGAGTCCTCATGTAAATAGAGAACACTATGCATTTCTCTTAACAAAGCATTACTTAAAGGATTAAATAGTTAGATTTTTCTCCATTGTTTATTATTTATCATGGTTGTTTCCTCAAATTATTCCTCCTTCAACTAGTTGATTTAAACTCCACCAAATATTGAATATGAGTATGAAGGAGACCTAGTTTATTACTGCTATAACTTGAAACACCGAGATGGGTTCATGGATGACCCTGAATTAAGGTAAAAGATTTTTTGGCTACCCTCAATATCGGGTAAATAGCTTCTTCGCTTTTTGTTTTGATTTACTTATGATGTACATGTAACATATTTGAAATGTTTAAAGGAGCTAATATTAGAGTTGATGAACAGAGAAAGATATTTGTTAAGCAATTAATGAACTTAAGAAGAGAATTTGATGCCTTTAACCAAATTTCTATTGATGCCATCTTTACAGAGCTAATTGAAGAGAAAAACAAATCACAAAATAAATTGGAGAATGATCATATGCAAATGATAGTGTCAGCTATGGAATCTGCTTCATTGAAGACCTTGTAATTCTTATAGGAATTTGATTTTTTAACTTTTATCACTTGTACAACTCAACCTAACTAGGAAGGAAACAAATATAATTTTCCAGCTTTATCATAGTTCATTTTGTTTACAAGTGCTATTTGTTTTTAATTTTTTTAAAAAAAATTAAAATGATATTTCCAAATTTATGGGGATCAAAAAGTTCAAATGTTGTCTGTTCCATATGCAATACTGGTAAACTATAAAAGTAAAATGAGAGTGCACATAAGAATTTTATAATACTCTGACTTTCTTGTAATAATATAACTTGTAACACCTACATGCATGCATTTGCATTTTTAGTTGTTTTACCAGATGTTGATGCCTATTTAGTTCTTCCTACAGTTTTAATCAAGTTAAAACTGATATAAAATTAATGATTAGCATATAAATATTTTATGAAAAGACTATGCACCTCATAAAAGCTAATATCTACCCAAAAATGTCCATTTTCACAAAGTTCATCATATGATGAATTGCATTCACTGCCACTGTCCTTGGAGATTATTCCAACATTCCTTCCTATAGGGCAGATGAAATGACATGTACGATTATTATGTCCCAACAATCCACATTGTGAACAGGTATAATTATTTCTCTTCTTCTGTTCATCTTTCTTAATATTCTAACTACAACTTTTTAGAGGTTCCTATAGGAATGCCTTTTCTCCCTTTTTAAAAATTTTCAGCCTTGCATTAGAAATCTCCTCCACCTTAGCAGTTAAGTTAGCCAAAGCAGTCCTTGTGACCTGAAAACCTTTTTTGCTTTTTAACGCCAACTAGCATAACCTATTGAACATGGGCACTAATGAAAAATGTTTTAATCTCTCTATTGCATCTCTATCCAACTACGAATTAATAGTTGTCATGGTATCATCTTTGGCATTAATAGTCCAATGATGCATGACGTAACTATCTGGTATATACTTCAAATGCTCATTTTTCAATACAAAAATTATATGCCTACAACAAATGCCTTCAGACTCGAACATAAAACAAGAACACTTGATGTTTTGGTTTACTTCATTATAATTGACCCTTGTCTCCTTTGAAGGGCACAAATACCATATCACGTATATACTTTTGTGTGATCATCTTCTTATTCTATCTTTCCTTTCCTTAGGTAAATATCTTGACACTTAAGCTCTTTCTTGAACCTTTTGAATGAATTATGAGTGAAAACTTGTCCAACATGTTTTTCTAGTAGTTTGTATGTTGCTCAAAGGAATATGTTCAGTTTCCCTAGAGTAAAAGTCTACCTTTAGCTCTAATCTACACATATTTGAAATTAACATTTTCGACCAAAGTGAATAAATCATGTAAGGTTCCATTTCTCTTTATATATCTTTTAAAATATGAGTTGCATCTTCACAACGAGAAGTTGTTTTCATATCTCCAAAAAATTTATCTGTCAAAAATGCTTGAGCCCACATAACCTTGTATTATATTTCTTATTCATCCAACTATTCTCTTCAAGATTAAATCTACTTACTAGATTTTTTCACTTAAAATAAAAATTTCTTTTTCACTCCACCAAGAATTCATGCATTTTTTAAATCCTTATGCAATTTCAATGTTGTGGAGGTTTGAGGTAACATTCCTTTGAATGTGCCACATGCAAAGCCTGTAATTAGCTTCAGGGATAACAACTTTTAGCGCATTGTGCATTGCCTTATTCCCATCTGTAACAACTGAAATGGGCCTTTTATTACTGATGCAACATAAAAACTCATTTAAAACCTAAACAAAAGTTGCATGCCTTTCATTTGATAGAATTGCAAATCCAAAAACAATTATTTAATGGCAATTATTAATTCCTACAAACACCAATAAAGGGAGATTGTACACATTCTTCTTGTATGTTGTATCAAATGTAATAACATCTCCATAGCATGCAAAATCTGATTGGCAATATAAGTCTGTCTAAAAATATTTTCAGAATCATCAACAATATATCTCAGGTAAAAACCAGAATCCATAGTTGCTTTGGCTCAGTAATGAAGCATTTGCATCACAACCTGCAATTGCCTTCATTGGTTCTACAAAACACTTATTTGCAAGATCTTTCCTTGTGAAAAACTACCTTGTTGAATTGGTTAACGAAGTATGACATCACTTCGAATGGTCGAATTTTAACTCATCTCATTGCGATCGCTTCTGCTGTTGCACCTATACAAACAACATGGTTCGATTTAATAAGAGACTTCTGTGAACATTTCATCAATTCATGGTTGTGTTCTTTATCAAATATAGATACTACCCATTTCTGCATACTTTTATGAAGTATGATATGCATCTTCACCTTATATCCTATTCAAGTTAGAGGTTTAGGATCCTGGATCCTACTTACATTTTTCAACCATTTCTATTCCTAAACCTTTTCTTTATTGCATAAGAAATCTTTCCCACCACATTCTAATGTTGATTTTCTTTGTACTTCACAATCGCACACTGAATCCTATGTTATGAGCATAAGTCATGTAAAATTATTCAGTGTCCTCTATAGAATTAAACTCCAAACCTTTATATCTCTTGTTGTTAATTGAAATGGATCTTTCTAATAAAAAAATCATCTACCCAGTAATTGTTCTTTGTGGAAGGTAACAAATTTATTTTGCTTGAAACTTAATTTGATGAATCAACTTCTATTGAATATGTCCTCAGAGACAGGTTATCATTCATATCCAAACTTAGTTTCTTTCCACTTTCTCCCAAGTCATCATCCATTTATGATTTATCTACTTAATGTAAGAAGCTGCTTATGTGGAGAAACAAATACTTTAAATTTATAATCGACCAATTGGAATATTTTAAAAAATAAGTAAGCTACTAATAAAGGTATCATATAAACGCAGCGCTTAAACAATAAATGCTACATTGAATAATAAATGCAGCAGTTAAACAAATAAATATTGCAGTGGTTAAACATAACCGCTATGGCGAATCACAATTACACATAAACTTGATTTCGTTATGCATTAACACCGCACCGTAGTAAATAATATAGCGTGCATTTTTTTAATATTACCATCCATTGATGACTAGTAATTTTTTAAGTGATAGTTAATGATATAACCCATTTACATTATATCTTATATTTATTTTGAATACTTTAAAAACCAAACAATAAAATGATGTAGTGGTTCTACAGTGGGAAAGATTTCATGATACCACTACATTTAATGTTATATGATAGGACTATGATAAAAGATGACAACTTACTTTTAGTTCTGTGAACAGCTATGCTCTTTTCTTCCTTCTTTGCTTCGTTCTTCCTTCGGAATACCCTAAATCCAATAGCCAATAACAAAACTTGGAACTAGCTACCAAAAACAATGTAATAAACTGTAAACTTTTATATACAGCAACTAAAGCAATAAAGAACTATCCATACTTTCTTGTTTCTTCATATATAATGCAAAATCGGGTCTCTTCATCTCTTTTTTCAATAACTTCCTTATTTTAAATAAGTTTTCAAGTTGTTTTTCTTAAATTTTAATTCTTGCATTAAAATAGATAAAACTCTAAAATATAACAGAAATATCCATCCTTTGACCTTTTTTTAACTCTTGTATCTTACACTAAGTAACCATTTAAGGGATTTTAGTTAAAGTACATACATTGACAATCAGAAAAACCTAATATTCATCCAACGGTCAAAAACGATTTGATTCTTATGCTTCTCATTAAAAAAGTCTCATTGTAGTTATCATTCTCTCTTAATGGGATAGTTTAAAATAATCTTTTAATTCATTTAACTATAATAATAATAATAATAATAATAATAATAATAATATATTTTCAATACCTAAATTTATAAAAATAATTAGTTACATCAACCCATATTTCTCTTAAATATTCTAACTATCATCAATCATTCATTAGTACAATAATTTCGATAATTCAGCTAATATTATTGAACTTTTATAAAATACCAAATATAAATAAAAATATAAAATAAATATAAATCATCAAACACCAATTTATCATAAAAATCATCACAAAATTACATAAGTATAAATTTTAATGCTCATCTAACTCCAATTTATCATAACAATCATCATACAATTACATAAGGATAAATTAATGTTCATCTAAAATCAACTAACCATAAAAATCATCGTAGAATTACATCGATAAAAACCAAAATCCAACTAAACTCCAATAAATCTAACAATATAATAATTTTTCATTCAACAATCATTATTCAACCTTAAGAAAATAATTATCAAATATAAAAGCTCTAAAAAAAATAAAACAATCTAATTTCAATTGTTATATAATGTAAAGATAATAAAGATATATTTTTTTTATATCTTAAAATTTAAAAAATTAAATATATATAAATATCATATGAATATATGATGTGTAAATAACTCGCCATGTACCATGAACAAAAAGAGATCCAAATCTTTTATTTAGATAGAATGTCTTTTCCACATATTAAATGGTAATTATTTATTTTAATAGCAAAAAAATAACAAATATTTTTAATTTATTGATTTATTATAACTAGCAAGAAAAAATTACTCTTTTTTTATTAATAATTACTTGTTATATTGATGATAAATTATTAATATTTTTGGTTTATTAGTTAATTGTAATTCTTCCAAATTTTTTATAGATGCATCATATCATGCTCGCGCATTTTTTCATATCAAAATCGTTTATGCGTTTATATTTACATAAATTTTAATATATTAATAATTCATATTGTATAAATTTTAAAATATTCATGTATTCTATCATATTAGTGTTTATTTCTTGTGCTATGTTTTTTCTCATGCCTCAATTGTACCGTGTTTTTCATCATGCCTTAATTACTTTATCCTTGTTTCGCATATTTGTGTCATCTAATTTTAACAACAAAAGTTAACAAATTTATTTCCTTATTACTACTTATTTATTACAATAATTATAAATTATAAATATTTATATCCTATTAACCCATTTGTTAAAAAAAAAATGCTGCCATCATCGGGGGATGATTTTAATATAGACGGTATAGATTTTGAGAACCATCACAACTATATATATGTATATGTATATCCCTGGAACGCCTATCCGGTCTTGCCTTTGGACCAGAGTCTCCACAGCTATACATCTACAACTTCATGATCAACAGGAAATAGAAAGATAAAAGGGTTCTGCAGAAACTTGAGCACAAAATCAAATTTTCATTAAACCAACACTAGCCCCCATTTTTCATACAAATACGTAATATTCAACATCTAACAAAACGCTCACCAACTTTACAGGGGGAACCAAGACCCCGCTTGTTTTATTTTTCAGCTGTAGAGACAACATAACAACCCATAATACAATGGATTACAGGCTAACCAATTTAAGAGAGTTTGCCTTCTCTTGCAGGGTGTCAAGAAGGCTGTCAAAGCTCTTCTTGAATGACTCCACTCCCTCATCTTCCAGCTGTGAGCCGACATAGCCCCAGTCAATCCCCAACTTCTCAAGTGCATTATAGATGCCTTCAGCTTCAGAGACATTTGCGTCAATTGTCCTCGAAACTGTGCCGTGATCGATGAAGGCTTGGAGAGCTTGGTCAGGCATGGTTGAAACCTGCAACAGCATAAATTACCAAAAACATAACAGGATTATTCACCAATTCAAGTTGAAAAACATGTCCTTGCTCAACAAAAAAATATAGCTCACCGTTTCAGGTCCAATAAGAGGAGCGACATATAGAGTGTCAGGGTAGGCAGGGTTCTTGACACTAGTTGAGGCCCACAGCAACCTCTGTTTCTTGGCACCCTTTTTCACTAAAGCCTCCCATCTTGGACCCGAGAATTTCTTCTGGTAGAGCTGGTATGCCAGAGCTGCTTGAGCTACTGCAGCCTAATAAATAGTAACCATGAATGATGCAAATAAATCTTGACATGTAATCCAGTTAATATTCAAAGTGTAAGGACGTATATATTGTAGTTTAGTTACCTTTCCTCGGAGATCAAGGGCTTCTGGTGTTCCAATCTTTTCAAGCATTTTGTCAATGAGAGTGTCTACCCGACTGACAAAGAAGGAAGCTACACTTGTAACCCTAGAGAGATCACTCAGCCCAGAAGCCTCAAGGCCATCCAAGTAAGCATCAATGACAGCTTCATATCTAGCAAGTGAGAATATGAGCTGTGCATACACATAAGAAGAAAAAAAAATTAAGTTCAGAAAATTAAAAGAAACAAACCTAGTCCAGATTTAAGTGCAAGATATGTCCACAATATTCTAAAACTTCAGTGAAACAAGTCCACAACTGCAACTACCCAACAATCAAAGATCCAGAGCCTCATGATTGGAAAGCTCTGTTGATTGGTTTAGAATGGTTCTTGACTTTATTAGCCAATGGCCCATCCAGAGCATTAATTGTTAAATTGGTATAACTGTAAACACTCCTAAGAACATATGTGAAACAGATGCATGTAGCATAACACTACATCTTCCACTCTAAGCCAAGCTAGGATGTTGGAATAACATACAGTGACATTCACACTTATGCCGTTTGCAATAACTTCTTTGATCGAAGGAATGCATGGTGCTGTTGCAGGTATCTTAATGTATACATTAGGACGATCAACCACTTTATGAAGATATTTGGCTGCCTCAATGGTGCCTTCAGTATCATCAGCAAGTCTGGGAGAAACTTCGACAGAGACATAGCCATCACCTCCATCTGTTTGATCATAAATTGGCTCAAAAAGTTTGCAGGCATCTTGAATGTCTTTGACCACTAACTCCCAATAAGCACTTTCAATATCCTTTCCAGACTGCACAAGTTCCCTGCAAATTCCAGCAATTTTAAAGAGAAAAATGTAAGCGCTAACAAGGTAAGAAAAATTCAATTCTCAAACCCAAAGAGATCATGATAACCAGCAAACTCAGGTTGGATAAACATGCCTTGGTTTCTCTCTAGTTTCTAGCTTCATTTTTCTTTTCTGCTGGGGCAATGTATTTAGGAGTATAATATGACATGAACTGAAAGGCCTAAATATAATCGTCTACTTTGCATTATAAATCAATCTTCTTATGCAACTCATCACAACACTTAAAATTACGGGTTGCCAAGAATACCTGAATTGATCATTGTAAGCATTTGACGATGATATAGCTTTCTGGAAAATCTGCAATCACATACTTCAAAATTGTTACAGGGGATCAAAATAGAGAAATACCACAAATTAAAACACAGAAAAAACCAAAACCCCATAGCAGGTATTTACCGCCGGGTTGCTAGTTACACCTCTAACCCCAGTCTCAATAAGTGGCAGCAAATCGGTCACTGGACGACAAAGGTTGTCATACCATGGACTTTGCCCTTCCTTTTCATAGAGATCATGTAAAGTAGTCCTCTTTACAGAACTACCATTCCCATCAACAAGAGAACATCTGACACTGCAATAAAGAAAACATAGTTGGAATCAAAGAAACCTAAAATGGAAAGGTAAAGTAGCAAGCAAGCAACTAAAATGAATAGCAATGAACCACTGTCATCTCTTTTAAAATCTCATTTGCTGTTTTAAAAAAATACAACAAGTAATGCTTAGAATACAAGGTTGTAATTGCTTCTATAAAAATACATCTCTTGTCAAAACCCTGATCAATTTACTTGAAAACAATCCTTCCGAATTCCAAATAATAGATCTTAATCAAAGTTCGTTAGAAAGCAACACGAGAAAAGCCTCTTTTCAGGGGAAAAAAAAAAGATCAATAGGTACAAAATCTTCATGCTAATAATGAATCAAAACAAAGTTATTTCGACATCAAATCAAGAAATGAAATCAAAATATCTGCATGTATCAACAAAAACTTCCAAAAAAAGAAAGGTTTAAGACATAAAGAACAATCAACATCAAAGCAAACAAACAATGTTTACATCCAGGCAACGAAGAAAAACAAATCAAAACAAAACAAAAAAAAACCCGGAAATCAATAAGAGAAAGGGCGTTGATTTAAAGCAAATACTTACAGCAAGGAACCCTTGAAAGGGTGGCTGTTTGTGAAGGAGAAGCAAGAAGAGGAAACCAGCTTAGGGTTAAAAGCACGCTTGACAGGGAAGCCAAGGAAGCATTTAAGCGAGGGAGAAGATCTGGTTTTGAAAGATGAAGCAAGAGAAGCGGATGGGTTGGGGTTAGAGAGCTTGGAAATGGTTGCCATAGAGAAAGATCAAAGGATCAGAGACTAAGAAGAAGCGTGGTGGGGTTGGTGAATAAAAGACAACTCTGAAAATATGAAAATCGGATGGAGAGTCGTAGGCATAAATGAAGGTTGGTGGGCGGGTGGGGGATTATTGGAGAGTTGGAGGGGTAAAGAAACGGCACCTTTCAGTTGACCCAACGGGCAGCTGAAAGACATCTGATCTGATGAGTAGATACGGGATGGAGAGCAAGTGGGCTTTAGCCTCAGGGCAATCTTGGTTGTATAAAATAATATATTTATTTTATGCTTGATATTCCCACTCCTGTTTTTGATCTTAGTCAAAAATTTCTCTTCCCGTCCCAACGAGAAAAAAGAATATTAATCAATTTTCTTTTTTAATCTCTAATTTTGTATTTTTTTTAAGATACTAAACTGTAATATTGTTTTTTTTTTTTGTTTGAGATTTAAACTGTAATTGTGTTTGGGTGGTCATTCAAGAATTCATGGATATGTGAGAATTTGAGATAAAATCATTAGTATGAAGAGTGATTTTAATTTTGGTAGATAAGAGTGATATTTAAAATTAACTATACTTAATTAAAATATACTTTTCCTAATTATAATTATTATTTTTTTGGTACCATGATGGGAAAGGATTACGGAAGCTAATTATAATTATTTATATTAGATAAGTTTTTATCTTTTAAAATATATCATATCATACCATGTTTATACATATATATATAATTTTATATATCTTATGTAAATATATAAAAGCTAAAATTTTTAGAAAAAAAATTCTTACGTGAACGGTATACTTTTTTGACATGTGTATAGCCTTAAATGAACGTTCATGTCCTGTATTCGAGTATTAATTATATATTAAAAAAGTAATTATAAGAACACTAATAAATTTTATTATTTGTATATTTTAATTGTAATGTGAAAAAAATAAAAGAAAAATAAAAATTGGATAATGATTTACGGTTATAATAAAATTTAACGAAATATAAACAGAACCTAAACATTATGCATTCATGAAATAAAAGAAGCAAATAAAAAATACAAAATGGAATCAAAATATTAAAGTAAACCTTTGATACCTTATAATTTGCATCAAAACAACTAATATATATTTATATTGTAGGAAAGCCCCTAAAACAAAAATTGTGCAATTAATACATATTTAGTAATTATATTATAAGAATAGCCCCTAAACTAAAACTAAAATTATGTGAAAAGTACAAGAAGCGTGGGGAAAGCAACTGAAATACACTTTGAAACTAAAACCATTATGATAGAACCAATTCTCAATTCATTTACTAGCTATAGATATATCATTTTGTCCGGGCCAATTTTTGGCATCCCAAGACTTAATTGAAAGATGATAGAATTAGAAAATAAAAAAATAAACTGGGGATGATTGTCGGATGTCATTTCGCTAGGCAAAAATTTTTTTTTGGGGAATGCTAGGAATGCCTATGAGCCATATTAAAGAAAAATGTAAAAATAAGGTACCAAAGGTCACTATTTGAGGTGTCATCAGAGTTATTCAAATGAGTACACAAGTCAATTTCCCATTGTTTGTGACTAAGGTGAGGTATTCAAAGAGCCAATGTATGTGCAAGTTATATTGGTGCATAAGTATTGATAGAAAGCCTTTACCTCATCAAAAATTTAAATTTTCACATGTAGTATCGATATAAGAGAGTTTGGTGTCGATACCTATGGTGTAGTATCGATACCTAGCATGTTTGTATCGATACAGAACTTGGCAGTAGCTAAAGTTATGATTTTTGGCAAAATGTATCGATACACTTGCATGAGTATCGATACAAATCCATGGAGTATTGATACAGGCCTCTAAGTCCTGAGACTAGAAATAATTTTTTGCTCTTAGTATCGATACACACCTCATTGTATCGATACTCATACATAAAAGTTGGCTAGTGTATTGATATAGAATATTTTGTATCGATACACCAAGGCATTTTTGCCTAGTTCGAGCCACATTTCAGCCTTCGAAGATCTAATTCAAACATGATTTTTGCATAAAAAATCATCATAATTCGTACCAAGCCTCAGTTATGGACTCGTGATTAGATTTAAACAAATTTTTAAAGCCCAAATAGCTAATGACAACATTTTCATGAAATATACAGTTGTAAGAGGGCATGCTAGGTATATCTCTGGTTGCAGACTATTGCAACCTTTCTACCCCATTACTCTACATGGTAGAACCAATAGGAAGAAGGCCAACAGAGCACAGTAGCTGGAGAGTCCCCTATTACTTGAATAAAATATAAAAAATACCCTTGCTTCGTCTCCCAAAAGCATTGGTTGACCCTTAGATTTAAAAAGAAAAAGTTGGCTCAGCAAAGGACACACACAGAGACTTTTCCCACCGCCTCCAAAAAAATCCTTCAGCAATTTTTAGCCCCAAAAAAAATCTCTTAAAATAATGTTTCATTGACCTCCATACTTCATTCTCGTACTTCCCCAAAACCACCACTAGAAAACCTATAAAAAATCAACCTTTCACACACTTTAATCCTTGAAACACCTCACCATCAATAATGTTACAAGAAAGCTTCTTCCTTTCATCTTTTTCTTGCTAAATAATAGTAAAGAGAGGAAAGCAACTGAGCATAAAGTCACTACTCCAAGTAAAAAAGAAAGTCTAAGGTTTTTTGGTATATTTTCTCTACCTTGTTCCATATATTTTCTGTTTTATCATCTGCATCATTTCAGTGAACCATTTATGCTGCCATGACCATCCTAGGACTCTCATGCATTATTGTTGTCTTGGTTGTGGTAGTCTTCAGATTTTGATTTTCTTCTGATGCCTTGATGTTGGTTGGTAGGCCAAACTTCTACTCTTTCATTTTGTCATCAAAACAATCCTTTATTCATGCATTTTCTATCATATTTCATCTATTTGCATATGCTTAACACATGCTTGAATGCTCTTTCTAAGAACTTTCATGGCATAAAATGTTGTTTTGAAAATTCTAGCATGTTTGTCTTCACTTAAATATGTTCATTTCACTTCCATGAATCTTATTTGTCATCTCCTTGCATTTTTGTTACCTTTTTCATGTCAAAATGTCATCTTTGTGTGTTTGCTTGTGTAATACTTATTTAACTTTGTGCATGTTGTATTTTATTTATGATTTGTTTGTCAAAATGCATGCTTGTTTGTTATAAGAAATCTGATTTTTCAAAAAACCCTAAGTCTATGCTATCTTCAAATAATAGGGAATAGATTTAATGTTTTGATTAAATTGGTCCAATCTCGGAGACAAACTAAACTTCTAGGTCTGGATTCATGGAAATAAAAGGATGTTTTCTTTTGTTAAAGTATTAAGCCTTGATCTTGAGTCCAACACCCTCTTTAGTGACATGGTCAATGCTTGTTTCATAGTCCCAAACTACTCCGAGATTGTGGAATGAATTCGCTATGCCCATTTTACTTGGTCCTTTCTATCACCGACATTTGGATGTTCTAGATTCAAGTTTGTCATTAGAAAAAAAAACTCAAAAATATCGAATAACTCTCTTATTTTTGCTCTGGCAGCACCATGTCAAAGTTTGAAAAATTATTTTCAAGTCATAAATGATTTTTTTAGAATTTTTTGATATTTTTCACTTAAAGCGCATCAAAATACCTTTCCGACGGTGTCTTGTTCGCCCTTAGATCATCCCGGATAAGGGAGTTTTAATTTTTTGAACCTTTGCTGTCTGTGACCCCTAAAACCAACATGTTATGTTCTGTTTGGGCCATTTTGGCTCGTCAAATGATTTCTTTGAAATTTATGAATATTTTCCTTAAAATTTTGTGAAATTCCCTATTCGAAAAGGTATTGTTTACGATTTAATGATTCCGGATGAGCCCAAAACAATTCTTCAAATATGCCCTTTCCCTCGTACGTGCTACCAGTGTCAAAATAGGCTTAACTCTAAAAATTAATTCGGCTTAGAAAATGATTTTCTAAGATTTTTAAAATATTTTTATATTAGTTCTCATCGAGTTACCTTTCCAACAATATCCCATTTACCCCCTGAAACCTTTGGATAAACCCTGAATAAATTCGGGAAAGGAGACGGCATAGTGTTGCCCTTTGTTTTTAGCCTAATCTCTGAAACACCTTTATAGAGATGTTCGTATATCTCGAAATGCATCCGATTGGTTTTCATACTAAGCAAGCCTTTTAGGCTTTGATCAAGGCTTAAGACGAAACATATTTTATTCAAATCTTTGATTTCCCATTTGCAAAATACCTCTTTTTTAAGCTAACTATTTTCTAAAATATAAAAAATTTTCATCTTCACCACTCGAGGATACTCAACCCTATTTTTCCACTTAAAACTCAAATTTTCTCTTCAGATTTATTTGAAATTCCTAATTATTTCCTCAAATCATCAAAGTACTCCAACCCTACCACTCTGAGAGGTACTCCAACCCCGTTTTCCATCAAAAACTTCATTTTTTTTTCTCTTAGATATATTTGAGATTCCTAATTATTTTCATAACTTTATCTTTGGGGATACTCCAACCTCACTTTTACCTCAAAAATCCAAAAGTTTTCTCTCGTCCAGATAACTCAGATTATTTTAATTAAATTTTTTTTTCGTCCCTCAAATTACCACTAAATCCAAAACATCTATAAATTGTCATTCCCAGTTATTCTTTAATAATCAGAGATAACTATGAGATACATTCTGATCGTCCATCCTTTTTATGTTCTTTTGTTTGTGATTGTTTGTTTGTGAAATTGTTATATTCTTTTTCGTCTTATTAACACGTTTCCTTTTTGTAGTGACTATCGTGCATTCATATTTAAAATTTATTTTCAAAAAATTTTTATAAGGCAATGTTCTGTGTTAGTATCCCTCCAGTGCCTAATATGGAATATGTAAATTTTCAAAATTTAATCCAAAATTTTTTTCATAAAAAATCCCTATGCTCCTCATACCTCCGCGACGCATAGGAGATATTAATTTTTTTAAACCCGGATTTACAATTTCCATAAAAGTTCATGCATAAATGGGGATTATATCTAAATAATGACCAAATAAAATCGATTAAGTTAAAACCGAAGTGAGACGAAGTTAGTAGGTGCCGATTTTGGGTTTCGTGGAGGGTGCTAATTTTTCCCTATGTGTAACCAACTCTCGAACACAACCAACAAATCTCTGGACTTTGTAGACCTCAAAATCGATGTTTCGAGTTTTGTAACTTGAAAAATTATTTTTGCTAGGCATTTGATCCTGCTTTGCTTGAAATGATCGGTGGCAACTCCAAGTTTATGGCCACTTCGTGGTGGCCATCTGAGACTTGTTGGATGAGGGATTCGCCCTACGATCTCTTTCCCTTTTATATTACTATGCCTAATCTAAATTCCAATCATGGGATAACTTAAAGGCTTGACCATAATCGTATATCTTTTAAGTCGTGTGCATCCGCTTCGGATCATCCAAACAGAAAAAGAAAAAAGGGGTATGTGGCGACACTAGCAATCACGTAAATAGTTCTTCTAGAGTACGATCAAATATCATGGTTTTTCTTGGTTGAGCCTTTTTAGTTAACCAATCAACCACCTAAAGCAACTAATATTTATAGTGTTGAACATTACTATTAAAAGTTTAAATTAATTAAGAGTGATTTAAGCTATTAAAATTAATTATTTTTAGTCATAATCAAATCAAATCAAATTAAAAATTAAGATTAATTGAGAGATATTTAAGCTCTTAAATATAAATGTAGTTAGTTTAGATAAAATCAAATCAAATAAAAAAAAACATAAATAATGGACACATGACATAAACTCAAGATAAATAGTCAGATTATTCACATAGGGTTTTCTTTTGCAAAAAACTTTATTTTTTAGAAATTTATTTTATCTATTTGATGCATTTTTAATGAATTAAAAATAATTATTTTGACTAAATCGATTCTATTGATTTCCTTCTAAATATATAATATTCTTACCTTATATGAATGAGTTAAAATAAATTTCATTAAATATATTCAAGATTAATCATTTTATTTATTTATTTTCTTATTTTATTGGTATAATTGATAAAATTAATTCTAACTTATTTATATAACGTAAGAATATTTAATATTTAAGAGGAAAATATAACTCTAATTAATTTAGTCAAAATAATTAACTTTTGATTGATAAAATACATTAATTTATATCATTATATATAAATAATAAATGCATTTACATGGCTTAAAAAGTGGACCTAATAAATAAGTTATATGTTAAAAGGTCGAAAAATGTATATATATATATATATATATATTTAATTAATAGTTGAATATTTATAGTTGTAAAAAGATTGTACAAAATTATCCATGTACTAATGACGGTAATTAAAGTTTTATTACTTTTAATATCATTTTAATTAAGAAGTACTTAAGGTAAATAATAATAATATGTCAATGTAATCAATCTTTTTATTTATTATTTTTCTAAATTAAAATAAAACAAATAAAATAAATTGTATTTATTAAAAGACCCATATCAATTTTTTAAAGTCATCCACTTGTCAAAAATATAGACTATTCATGTAGGATTTTTTCTGTTTTTATCAAAAGCTTTGGCTTTTATACATTTATATAAGATTATAAAGAAATGTCTTAACTCTTAATGACTTATGGTATAGTTTCTAGGCTTTCTTGCATTTAGGATATTGTTTTGGTTTTTTTTTTGAATTTGTGTATTGTTACTTTTATAAAAATTGTAATTCCCATGGAAAGAAAAACTTGAATATGTGATGCTTTACCTTAAATGAGATTGATTGGCTAATGGAGGAATGCAAAAATGTTTTTTTAGGTAAAGATATTCAAGAAAAAACATGGTATAACAAATTATTTTGCTAAGGCAAGGTTGATAGGGTAGAGGATTTTATAGCATTGTTATAAAGACCTTTGTTTTGCATAGACTGTACTAAAGTAGAGTTATAAAGAGAGTATGTTATAATAGTTTGGCTTAATAGTTTGGTTCTTGTGTGACATATTTTGCTTAGGTGTTTTTTAACAATCTAGGTAATTTCAAAAGATTATCAAAGATTTAACAACCTCTTGGTCTAGTGGTTAGAAGTGCATAAGAGTGGCGTGTTGAGCTTGGGTTCGATTCTAAACTATAATATTATAATTTTGTCTTATTTCTTATCTAGATAGATATTTATTATGCTAAAAATACATCAATTTATTAGCATGATCTTCTCTCCATTAAAACTTTCAAAATGCCAAAGAAAAATTTCCAAAAAAATAATAAAAACATGTTAAATAGGCAATTAGATAGCCTATTATATATAACTCTTAATTTCATTTGTAATCAACCCTTAAAGTTTATCATTTTTAATCCATTCTTTATAATTTACTCATAAGAGCTCTTTTTTATAAATAGTAACATCATTGTATACAAAGATTACTTCCCAAAGCCTTTAAATGCATTACTTTAGTTGTGATTTGTTAATTCCTTAACAATTATTCATGCATACTTTTTTTTAGCATAAAAGATACCATTACTTGAGGCTAGGAAAAAGGATAGCAGCTATTAAAATTCGAACTCTAATTTTTTTAGATGTCATTTCTTTTTTATTGGCCAAATCTCAAAGGTGATTGTATGAACCAACTATTTTTTCTTTTTAATTGGCCACCAATATAATCATCATTAAAATATAACAAAAATACCACTTTTAGTGGGCCATTTTGCATTTGTCCAAATTTAATTTTCACATGAAATGCCTCAATATTCTTATCATCTGTTACATTTTGGGCTTTTTCTAATTAAAATGAAAACATTATCTAATTTGCATTTAGATAAAATATGGATAAATTGACCTAATTTCATTTAAGATAAATCCACCATGGCCTAGTCTCAAATATATTAGTGTATACCCTTGAACCAATCAGATTGGACATAGGATACATAGTTAATTAGCTATTTACATGTTACTATATTAAAGTGACAAAGGTTTTCCTTCATGTTAGTAGCATGATTGACAATCATGCAAATACTAATTGGATGAAGCCCTTAAAACACAATGGCCTTGCAAAGATAGTAATGAGTTACAACGATGAGATCCTTATTGCATCAAAGCTATGTTTCTAAAATGTTCCTAGTCATTATATTGTCAAAACAAGGCATTAACAATGCACAAAGACTAGTATATACTAAGCTGCCATGCACTGGATGCAGGTTATTCTTTCATCTCATAGAAGTTGAAGTATATGGGATACTTAGGGATAACATATCAGTGCTTGTTTTGTGGAAACAAGTTCACTAAACATGGCGTGTATGGGAACTCCATTTGGTATTAGTCACTATGTTCTCATGTGCCAATTGTGTAAATAATCCTCAGACTTGTGATACCAGTTCATCTTATATGGGAAGTGTTATAATTTAATCCATCATGAATGGGTCCACAATGGATGGATACCAAATAAGGGTCATATTAGGTATGGCATGAACCATATGCTAGATGGATGAGTGATCAAGAGAGGATTCATCACTCTGAGTGACATTAGAGACATATTTTGAATGATCTTAACTATGGTTAATCGGATTCAAGTCTCTGGCCAAAGCATAATGAATTATGAAGAAGCTTTCTTCATAGATTCATGATTGTTAACCTTAAGTTGAAAGATCTAACATGGACTGAAGCACGAGTAAACACTATAACATGCTCATGCTCGTTCCAGGATAGATGGTGAAAGGACGTATTACATTGATAGGTTGGTTACTGAAAGGTTTCGATGAGGTCACATCGACTTTTCAACATTTTGGTGGTAATGATGAGTTGCTAGATCCTACTCTGGATCTATGAATGTAATTAAGAATGAGTGTTATAGTCATTTTCTTATCCTTTTCAATTAGTTCTTTATTTTAATAAAATATGGTTTAAATTATAATTAAAGGTATTTTGGTAATTTTTTATGTATTCCTTCAATATCACATATTGTATCCCAGCCAACCAAACATAGGAATAATATCAAAATAGCTATTACATTCTATGAACCAACCCACTGAATAACTATTTACAATTCGCTTGATTTACTATAGAATAAAGCTATAATGAAATAGCTATTATGTGAAAATAAAATAGAGTAGGAATAAAATAGAATAATTGTATGCAACAGTTTACTTCAGTGGAATATAACATAATGAGATTCAGATACTCTAAAACAATTTCTTATTTCGCCTAAAGTTGGAATAACCATTTAGTAAGGGGAACAGAATGGCTATTAAGTGATTTCACGAAATAAGACTATAATAAGCTATTTCATAGAATAGTCATTTTGCGTACGAAATAGCTGTATTACTGTAGCGTGCTGGAATTTAGCTATAATAGAATTCTTATTACGGTGAACCAAATATACTGTTAATTTCATTTCAACTTTATTCCTTTTCCACAGAATAGTCATTTTTTTCCAGCTCTATTCTATTCAGTGAACCAAATTAGATCTCTATTTCTTTCTTTAAATAAACAAAACTAAATAAATTTAAGTAAATAAAGCAAATAAGTCAAGTTTAAGTTATTATTAAATATAAAATAGTAAAACACAAATATTATTAATTATATTATAAATAAATAAATAAAATACAAAAAATAAGATTATAATGGAACAATAAATAAGTTTCAAATGATCTATTAAAATGAGTTTTAAATAATTCGCAAACAAATTTATTTATGAACAAATTTTAATCGAGTTTAATTTACTTAAGAAATAAATTTTAAAATTTTGTTCATAACCATTTGTTTAACTCGATAAATGAACAAAAATCACACCGTTAATAAGTCGTTTGTCATATTCTCCGTCAATCCTGTGGTCATTTGCAATGCTATCGAACTTCCTATCACATGAAAAGTGAAGTGATTCTATTAGGAGGTTCGATGACAGATTTTTTTTTTTCTTTTTATTTCATTTAATTTTTTTTTTTTTTTTGGTAAGAAGATGGTATAGAGAGACTTATAGCTACCTAAGTTACAATTATTCCGTCTTTAACTATAAAGATTAAAAGGGTTGCTTAACCTCGTTAATCTACCATTATTCTCTCAAAGGATGCCATTTGATTGCTTTGGACTTCTAATCCACCAAAAAAAGGAGTTCATTCAACGAAGGACTTGGGTGCAATGAATTATGCCAATTATGTCTTGTGCTTTTCTTTCATAACAACCATTTAAATATAACACTAATTATTAAATAGATCAAAATATTAAACACAAATACGAAACATATATTAAGTATATATGTTTATATATGTTGTATTTATTAAAAATGTGTTGTATGCTTGTTGTGTTTTTATATTATATCGTATCCAAAATTATCCGATGACGCACAAAAAACATTTATTAGTGATTAACACTTTAATACAGACAACTTTAGGATCATCCTGGCGGCCTGCTCAGCTAATAATTCCATCAAAATCATCAAATTCAGGTCCCCTCACTTCCATTTTAAATAACAGAGAAATCTTCAGCAAAGGAGTAAACCAGATGATGATGATATGGAGGTCAAATGTAAAAGTCAACTTAGATTAAAACAATTATTGCTGCTCAGGCTTTTAATGTGAAAGTAGTGTAAGGCATCATCAATATATTATCCATACGTGTATTTTCGTATTTGAGCTTCTATTCAAAATTTAAAATATGGAAGAAAATTTCATAATTCTATAACGCCAATCCCTAAGTCCACTTGTTGAAGCAATGAAGGTCGAAGAACAGAACACTTACAATATCACCAAGGTTTCAAGTCTCCAACTGGTCCTGCTGTCCAGTTCAAAATCTTTTCACCAGGCTTCAAGTAAATACTTTTGGGATGTGGCAATTTACGAGCTAGGCCATTCAATATTTGATGGAAAGCATCCCCTGGTAGTGCAGGCTGTGGAAACAACATGGCTCGTTTCATTGAAGGATTTGCAAGAAGCCTCTGTTTCCTTAAAATTACTTGGGGTGGTATAGACGTCAGAATTGTATCCAACTTGTGAACATCTTCTTCTGCAACGAACACTCCAATTTCCTCCCAAGGGATAGCATCAGCAAAGGGTAATACTATATCATCTGCTATGATGACAGGAATGCACCCAAATACTACAGCTTCCACTAGTCTAGGACTCCAGGGCGCCCACCCCAGTGGGCACAAGCAGAATATAGCTCGTTGCATGTCCTCATAATAAGTGGTTGGATGGTCAGTTGAGATGTCAAAAAGTGGATTGTTCTTAAAATTCTCCCAAACAGCTGCCCTTGCACCTCTGCCGGTTACCAAAGGAGTCGATGAGGGTAAAATTCAACCTAACAGCCTCAAAGCCGAAACGATAATTTCCAGCTTGATATAAAGGGTGAACCCAGCCCCACATAAAGCATACAAGTTCTCATGTTTACCTCTTGTAGTCATTTCAGAGTAAACAAGAACAATGCAAGTTTAAGAGCGAATTTCCTTTGGAAGAAAGTAATTTTACCTAAGCTTTACGCTAAACCTTATATTTACCAAAGCTAGAAAGAAACATACCTTGCATAGTAGCCACCTTCTGGGTCATTATTCACATCATAAAACAACCCACGAAAGTAGACAAAAATAGAGCGTGGAGTGTCTGGTGGAATCTGACGGGCCTGCATCTTTTGAGGGGGAGCATAAGGAGGAATTGTGATTGACCCCTTGTTCAAGCATACATGGTTCCGCTGCCCAAAAGTCTGAACCAAGGTAGCACGCTGGAGGATTGGAAGTATCCCCCGCTCAATAGCTTTCTCTTCCTGGAGAAGATTTAAAAGAATTATAACATAAATAAGTCACTCGTATTTGACTTTAAACTAGTATAAATTTAAGAAAGTCCCAAACTAGTACACCTCTTGTATAGACCACTAGAGTCTAGAATTGCAAACCTTTCTTTGTTGGTTAAGTAGGTTTAAATCAGAACCATGTTTTAGATTGTTTGCTTACAGAACAATACTAAACCACTAATTTAGGAGTCAGAGTTCACATGTCAATATCTGTGATGCCATATATGGCTTGCTGAAATTGCACTATCTTAACTGGCATTAATAGATAGGATTATGAATAAAGTAAATTATTTACCTGCCTAACTTGACAATGACTACAGTAGTTGTTATTGCATTCTTAATGCTTGGTCTTTAAAGTTTCCAAAGCCAATCTGACCGATTTCATTGGGCTAGTAAAAGGCACCTAGAAAAACCCAATGCTTTTCCATCCAAGCCCATGGAACAGTGTTTCTCCTGCCTACGTAAAATGCTTAAGGGCTAGTTTAGTAGTAGGAGAAAGCTTGAGTTTAAAAAAATATTTAAAAATGTGATGAGAAAATATGATTTAATATTTTTAAATATTTATTGTGAAAAAAATATTATAAAATATTGAAATATTAAAAAAAATCTAAAATAATAAAAAAATTTAGAGACGTGAAGATAGTAAGATAAAAATACTGATGAGCTTTACAAATCTTGATCATTGGTATATAATATTTTCAGATACAATACATGCATGAAAATGATTTGAACACACTTTTCTCTCAAAGCATGACTTCTACATCCGCCGGTTACTTTTGGTTAAAAATATAATATAGAATATGAGATTCCTAATTTGATTGCATATGAAGATTTATGCCAAAATGGATAAAAAAAACATGGTTAACGTATCCCCCATATATTTGGGGTCCGGTAAAATGTATAGAATGAGTTACCTGATAGTGGAAGCATGCTCCGAAATCATGGGGCACAACAAAGAAATGATCAGCACCCTCTGTTCTATTCCAGTAAGGCCAGCTTGAGGAAATAAGCTGTATTGCACTTCTCACCATCCGTGGAGACTTGAAGGGCAATGGCAAGCCAGTAGGAGTAAGATCACAAGTGGCATATATGGGGGTATAAAACCAATCTGCTTCCTCTGGATTTAGGGTTCTAACGGGACTTGATAAAAGAAACCTGTGCATGAAGATCTCAGCAGCAAACATATGTGAAAGACATCTGGGGTCTTTCTGAAGGATTTTCTTGTTGTATTTGCTTGGAAGCTCGTATACATACACTTTCAGCCTTCCTACTGGATCATCTTCCAAGACATCACCAGCACTTCCTGCATTATTCAAATCATTACAATTAGATTTAACAACATTAAGTGATAAACCTGAATTCTATTCTATATTATACGACGAGTATCTAGCAGAAGATAAATAGTGTTCCAACTCAAACCATAGCTAACAGGGACAAAAAGTCAGCAACTGTACGAGCTTAATTCATTAATGGCTCAATTCAGGAGCTTTTATTTTTATTTTAATCCAATAAAACTTCAGCAACATTAAGAACAAGAGATAACCAGAAATTCTCTCAGTGCGAGGGTTGTGCTGAGCGCGAATGCTCCTAGCAAAAACAAAAGCAATAAAAAGAAAACCCCACAACCATTTCCTCATTGTGGCAGAATCTCAAGAACCCAAAGAAGGAATGAAGAAAGAAATGAAAATGGAGTACTGTCTGAGAATGAAAGTGGAGAGGAAGAAACAGCAGGCATATTAATTTAAGAGAAGTATAAAGTTCATATTTTTTTGCTTCAAATATGGTGGGACGTCAATAGGAGTAGTAGTTGAGTGAGTTTTCTTAGAGTTGAAGTTATAATGGGAGGAAGGGGGTGCTGAATAAGAAATGAAGGTTTCCAGTATGGGAATTGCAGGTGAAAATTGGGAAGGGAGACATTGCTTCAAGGAACAGATTTTATTTCAAAAAAAAAAAAAAACTATGATGTTTGAACTGTAAACAAGAAGTACGGGAAAATGTATGCAGTGATGTTGGTGAAAGCGGCGTTTGTTTTGCCGGTTTGATGAGGGGTCCGTGTCCTGTCCGTCGATCGTTAGCTTTTTAGAACTAGGCAAATAAGATGAATATGAATCATATGTTAGTTCCGTCGAAAGAAACTCTGATTTCATAGCATTGGGCCTTAATAAGTATAAAGAAAATTAGGAAAATATTATTGGGCCTAACGGAGCTTTGAGATATGACTGTTATTTATCTTTTTGGACTGTATGTTGAACACTTCGACCTTCCATTTGATTTTGTAGGGGCAAACAAGCATCAATTCAAAACCCATTTTATAAACTCTTTTACAAAATCAAAAACAAAAATAAAACCCACCAACCTTCACAGCCTTCGACTTGACAAAACAAAATTTTGCGAGTTCCACTTACACAATTTTATAATTATTTAATCAAAGAATTATATAAGATCTATCGATTGTTTAAAAGTATGGGTAATTTTTTTTATGAATTTTATAAAATTTAAAATTATGATTAGTTAATTTATTCGATTATAATTCTTCTGTCATCCTTTGCTACAATCCTATAATCTTCTTTTTCATTTTTTTTTTTATTATACAAGTTAATCCGCTTCATCACCGAACAAAATACCTAAAAAATTCCCAAATCCAAAGATCTCCTTCCACATTCCAAAATGTCTTGAGGCCAACAAATTATGTTCTTCTTCCCCTGTTTGCTGCTCCACTCTTCTGCAAATGTGCTTTTACCTGAATATGATCTTCCAATCAAAAATGAAATTTTCAAATTCCAAGTCACGACGAATCAATTCAGAATAAAAAAATTAAAAAAAAAAAGCAAAAAACAAAACTTGGGAAAGTCCATTTGACTATAAGCCCATATCCACTCAAAATTAGGAGAATAATGCTATTGAAAAAAATAAATAATTTTGCGTTAAAAAAGTTTCACCGGAAAAAATTATATGTAAAACTTGATTTGGATCTTACCCGTCTTAATTTTGCAAGAGTCGAAGCTCAATGTGGTTATTAACTCTCAAGGGTCTTAGACCAAAAAAATAAAAGTATAATTATTGTGAAAAAGTGTTGGGGAATTAAAATGTCAAAAAATTTTAAAATAATTAAAATTTATGAATGTGAATATAATAAAGTCAAATTATTTAATAGTCAACTTCCAAATTACAAAAAGCTTTTTGACCTTTTTATTTAGGTTATCAAATTATGATTTTAATCTTAAAATGAAAATTTTTTATCCGTTAAAATTACATTTATTGTGATATTTTCATAGTAGTTGTTATCATATCTATGCCGATCATATCAGCCAATATATTTCGATTTTATGATAAAACAAAACAATACCAGTAGCTTATTATTTTTGTTTTTGTATTGATCATACCCATTGTACTAGCTTGTATTGATCTATATCAGTACATATTGATCCATCCCGATTGTAAAAGTGTTCATGGGCCAGGCTATTCGCCTAAGCCCAAAGGCTTACCCAATATTTGAAGGGTTTGAAAAAAATTATTAAGTCCGAAAAATAGACTTGGACAAAAATTAGACCCATAGCCTTGGTTCTAACTTTTAAGACTCGAGTGCGGCCCAGCTCATTTTACAATTATATAAATATATTAACTTTATATTTTTATATATTAGTTAATTTTTATCATTTAAAGAATATATATATATGTAATATTACAGTGTAACTGTTTAAAAATGTTAAGCTTTTTAAATTTTGAAATTAATAAAAAATTAAATTACTAAATATTAAACTTTTAAAAAATATTTTTTTAAAAAATAATTAAAAAATAATCTAGATAGGTTTAAACGGGTTTGGACTTTCCATTATAAATATGGATGAGTTTGGACAAAATTTGAGGCACATAATTTGGGGTGGGTGAGCTTGGGCAAGCATAAAAGATATTAATACTATACTTAGCGCGAACCTGGCCTAGCTCGAGCCATGAAAAATAGTTCACTAGATACAACATTTGGATTTTTATATTTTTTAAAAAAATTCACATATTTGATTTGTTTTTTAAAATTAATTTCTAATATTTGTGTTAATATTTTAAGTTTTCTTTCATAATCACATTAAAAATAAAATATATAAAAGCACAAATATGAAGAATCTTTTGAATTGATAAAAATAGTTATCATTATTCTCAATATTACTAAATTATTACTATAAATAATTTTTTATTGTTAATAAGATTTATCTTATTGCAAAGAATTTTAATTTCATAAAAATACTTTCGTTAAATTGATGAATTTGACAATAAACAAAAAAAAAAAAATGATTTGTATGAAATCATTTTATCTTAAAATTTTTATTATCTTTAAAAACTAAATCAATTTATTTGATATAAATAAAAGACTTAAAATTTACATTAATTTCAAATTTTTTATTATAATTATTTTTATATAAATTAAAGACTTAAAATAAAAATTTTATTTTATTTTATCAAATAATTATAATTAATATTAATATAAAAAATAATAAATTGATTATTATTTGATGTAATTTATACATAAAATAAATTTTACATTTTGAGACAAATTTTACTAATATACACTTTATTAATTTTATTTATCTTTAAAATATAAAATTATTACTTAAAAATAAACAAAATAATAAGAATTCACATGCAAATACATGTGATAACAAATACTACTATTCATTTAATTATGCTATTGGACTTAATTAATAATAATTTATTAGATTTTTTAAATATTTTTATACTTATTTAATCGATATTTAAAAATTTTGGATAGTAAATATTTATAATTTTAAAATTTATATTTCCATATAATAGATATGTATATAATAAAGGTATATTTTCATGTTTATGTAATACACATCTTGTTAAGAAACTTGAAAATATGCTATATATATGGAAAAGTATTTGAAAAATTTTGATAAATCTAAAGCAATAAGCTAAAACACATCAGCACTAGTACGTATCGTATCATAACATGAAAAATACACCCATCGATATGGTACTAAATATTTTGCCTAGGACTCAAATCTTGTATATGTCTATTTTTGGTCAATAACATATGATGCAAGCACAATCTTCATAAACAATACACCATGGTATAGCACTCCCTACCAATACTACTACTTGGAACAACACTATTTGGCAGAGGTACTTTTTGGTAGTAATACTATTGGCACAAAAAGCTTTGGCAGAGATACTTTTGGTAATTGCGTTACTTGGTACAGCATTCTTTGGCAGAGGCATTTTTGGTAGGAGTGTTGCTTGGCATAGAACATTTTGGTAGTAGTGTTTCTTCGCAGTAGAGTTGCAAAGCACATAAAACTCCACTAAATAAAGGCTAAAGAGCTAACCCTGAAAGGTTGGAAGGATTCTTAGATTTTCTCCACATTTGGAATGTCTTAAAGAGTATAGCTTGGAGGCTCAAATATGAAAACTATTAAAAAGTCTGCTTCTTAACCTTTCCCTAGAACTGAAGTGCTTCCCTTTTCTCATTGAATAAGTGGTTCACTCTTAGACATGTTGTTATGTAGCCAATATTCACCACTTGTTATTGAAACATTCCTTAGGATGTAACTTCCAACAACTTCCATCTACTTACTACTTTTGTAACCTTTTCTCTCTCCTGGTAACTTCTTAGGGAGGCTATGAATAGAGATCTCAAAGCTTTATTTAAGATCTTTTGGCAATCTAACTAATTTTTGGTTTTTTAAGAATTCTCTGCAATCTTCACCCTTAAAAACTATAACTATCATAACCTTTATCTCATTAGCCACTTATAGCCTTTATCACCACCACCTGACACTGCACTTGTCCTCCAAGGTCTACTTTAATCTTCCTCTCTACATTCTCTTTATCACACCTTGTTGTACTTGTTTGCAATATTTCCTTACTCGAGAAAAAAGAGCGCTTTACATTTTAGCAACTCTACTTAATAGGAGCGATTGCATTAAGTAAAACTCTTTAACTTTGTTTCGTCGAAAAAAAATGAAAGATTATCCAAAAAGAAAAATATAACACTCCTATCTTACATCTAAGACTTGATGAAAATGATAAAAGCCAACAAAAAGGGAATGCAACATCTTAAAGAGAATAAAAAAATGATGAAAGGTTATGTCTCAGCTGACATCCTCCTCTATTACCTCACAAATCTAACCAATAAATAACGAGAATGGAAATACCTCTACTGCAATTATCCCTATCATAAATGGAAATACAGAAAACACATCCGATGCCTTTATCCTTGTATTCCTAAGAACCCTTGGCCTAACGAACACCCTAGCTATCAATATCCTAATCCCTATCACTAGAAACCAAGGCATGATGAACACCTAAGCCAAAACTTCCACATTGGTGGCACACCCCATTAAAATTGAAGACTTTATGACAAATGAGGAGCTTGAGAAATTGCTTGATCAAAAGAATAAAAGCTTTTTTTTCTCTAAGTTTGATCATAAACTTTCATACCTTACTAGGGTAGCAAAAAAGCCTTATCTCAAGGGCTATGCTAGTCCTAAGTTCAAATAGTTTAATGGAAAATCTAATAATGCCTGTAAGCATATGATAAAGTTTATGGAGACATTAAGGGTTGTCGGGTTAGATGATGATTTAAAACTAAAAGAATTTTTTAAGTCTCTAACAGAAGAGGCATACACTTGCTCCTGGTTTTGTGGGGTTATGGACCCAAATGTATAGCATGTTTTGTGAAAAGTTCTTTTTCACCTAAGAAAAGGTTACTTTGATCAATTTACGGATAGAGCACCATCAGCTAAGAGAGGATCTTATAGATTTTATCCAATGCTTTAGGTAAAAGGTGTTGGACATCCATGACTTACAAACTAAGAAAGAGTTAGTGAAGGTGTGCATACAAGGGATGTTTAATGAATATAGGGTGCATCTAGAGAACCTACCTTTACTAACATTTGCTTCACTTGTAGAAGTTGCAAAGAGAACTAATAATACTATAAGAGAACAAGAGAAATTAATAGTTTCTTGAGAAGAAATACTTTTATAGTGAACACCATCTAAGGAGGAGGTAGAATGAAAAAATGAGCTCTTTTATGGCCTAACATATGTCTTAAGAGGGATGAAAACAAAAGGAGATAGGATAATAAGGTTGATGTTCCACCCCTATTCCCAATTCCAATAGATAGAGTGAAAGCTCTTCTCCAAGAGTGGATTAGAGATGGTAACATAAATTTACCTTATATGCCAAGACTCCCCAATAGTTGAGGATAAAGTTAACCTAAGGTATTGTGATTTTCATAGGAGGGTAGATCATCCAACTATGAAGTGTAGGAACCTTCATAAAATATTTCATTAGAAGGTACAGGTTAGTTTGATCATTGTTAGGAATGATAGAGTTTAAAGCAATCCACTTCTAGCTAGTTAGAATTCAAGAGGACATGTGAATGCAATTAGTTATGCTCCAAACAATGACCCCATTCCTCTGAATAATCAGTCTAAAGATATACTAGCTACTGAAATGGTTATATCCTCTATTGCAAACTCCCTCATGAAATTACCAAACTTTAAACATTTCTTTGATCAATTTGGATTTTCGAAGGAATCAAGAAGGGAAGTAGCTTTGTCACTAGTTAAGTTGCTGGTGAGCAATATAGGGAGTGTAATTTGGTAGGAAAGATTGTGGGGAAAATGTCTAGTGGATATAAGAATGTAGTAGTGTTCATAGCGACGAACATGTGGTTACCACATCCTTATCATAATAAGCCTCTTTATGTGGAGAGTAGTGTCGATGGCTATCCTATTAAAAGGACCTTCATTGATGATGGGTCATTTGTGAATCTTACGCCCTTGTCCACCTTGAAGACAGTGAAGTCAAATATCAAAAGCTTGTAGAGTTCCAAGTAAAAGTGCTCATAAGCTGAGCCGGGCTTAAGCATGGTATTAACATCAAACATGCTTGCCCAAGCTTGGCTCAGCTCGAAATATAAGCCTTAAATTTTGCCCAGCTTGCCATATTTGTAAATGGATAGTTCAAGCCCTTTTAGGCCCATCTATATTATATTTTTTATAATTTATTTTTTTTAAAAAATATATTTTTTAAAATTAAATTTTTATTAATTTAATATTTTTCTTGATTATGGTTAAAGATATAAATAATTTAACTTATTTTTAATGTTTACTTTATAATATTACATTTATGTATTTTTTATATGATAAAAATTATATAAAATTAATATATATTATGTAATTGTAGAATGGACCAGGTAGGGCTCAAGCCTTAGAATTGGAACCAAAACCTGGCCCATTTTTAATCGAGCTTAATATTTTTGCTCAAGCCTATTTTTTGAGCCTAATATCGTTTTGGATTTATTGATATTTTTTATATATAATTTATTTTCAAGTTTAGGTATTCATAGTGAAGCATGGCTGGGTCACAGATCGAAAACTTTTTTTTTCCAATTTTTTTATTCAAATTCAACTCGGACCAATCTGAAAGCTCAAATTACAATTCAAAAAATACAAAATATTAAAAATTTTATTTTTAATATCAATATTTAAATATTTTTATAATTTAATTTAAATAAAAATATTTCTTAACTTAGTACAGGTTAGTGAGCTGAGTAGAGAGCCCAACCTTTGGACATGTCTAGTTTTAAGTTTTCTAATAAAGTATATCATATACACATGCAAATAGAGGTGAGCACTAGTCGAGTGAATCAACCAAATTAACTGAAATTGATCGTAATCAGTTTATTAGGTTTGGTTTTTCAATAAAATTTATTTAAGCAAAATAGCATAAATAGATTTATTCAATTGATTTTTGACTTCTTATCTTTCAAATCAAATTGACTGAATAAACTGATATCTAATTAAAAAAATAAAGAAATTAAATGTTTTATGTATATTAATCGTACCTGAGTCAATTATCCTACTCAATCCATAAATATATTAGCCAATTTCATAAACTCAAAACAAAATGTAAACCTACATAAACAACTTAAGTACACCAATTAATTTTGTCTTGCTTAATTTGGTTTCTTATATATAGAGTTTGATCAGTTTTTCAAGTTTAGTTTGTTTATTCAATTTTTAAAATTTTAGAGTCGAATCAATTGATGCTCAGCCCTACATGCAAATATACTAATATTACATACATTTAAATATTTAAATGTAAATATAAATTTTTAAATTCATAAATATTTAATATCTACAAATATTAAACACTAAATAAATTGAAAAATATATTAATTATTATTAATTAGGTGCAATAAACTGTTTAAAAAACATATATTACTTTGAATAAATGATAGTAAGAATAAGCATTAGGTATTAATTAAATGAATCAAATAAGTAAAAAAATTAAAAAATAGAAAAAATAAAAATCTTGTACTGATTAATATAAGTTAATATTGATCAATATGAATTATTATAGACTTATAAAACTAATACAAATCAATACAAAATTAAAATAATACAAAACTAATCCAAATCGGTTTTTTCTTAAAGAAATAAGTAGTATGTATCGATCACAACCATTAATTAATACTGGTATGATACCAATAACGCGGACATAAATTCCACCTCTTATGTTGAACTTTTGGTTTGCTAATTGCTACCAACTAATTAACAAAGCTCTAGATTTTCCCTTTTGCCGTTTGCTTGCCTTTTTGATTATTCATTTCTATCATTCCTTTCCCATTTATTCTCTCTGTAAAAATATAGTTTCAAAACTCGAAAAGAAAAAAAAAAAAAACAAGCGTGATCGGCTATTAAGTCAATAATATTCAACAATAGAGACCACGATAGTTATCAATAATAATTAATTAATAAGCAGACTTCCTAAACCTAAAGGAAAACCCACATTTCACAACCGGAGCATAATGAGCAGCCGAATAAATGTAATTTTTTAATGTGATGGCTTTTGAAAACTTGATATAAGTCAAGCATTTAGAGATGAAAAAATAAGCAGAGAGAAAAAAAAAAAAAGGATAAAGCGTTGAATTACAGTATATTACCAAAAAAGCAACATAAATATCATTGGAAGAGCAATATAAAACTCATAACGACTATGATTGATTACTTAAAAGCGGCCAACATCATCTTTATTTTTAGAAAACTAAATCTGGTATTGACTTGCCCGTGCAACGTATTGATTTTCCAAAAATACTTCACCTAAATACATCAAGGCTCAAGCCAAATCTTTTATAAGACAAAATCTTTATCACCAATTTTAAGTTATTAACTTTCTTGAATTTCTTCTCATTTCCTTGTCCATCTAAAGTTATTCCAAAACTTTCCACCTCTTCTTTTCCAGTTAGCTGGAGCAATGGCACCATCATCGTTCTTTCTCAACTGGACTCCAACATCCTCGGACCATTGCTGCCTTGAAAAGAAACATTATTTGCTTACAAATATGTAGTCTGTATTGTGGTGAACATTTAAAAGTTTGCATCTGTTTTTCACTTATGTCACTGGATGCTTTTATTGTCAATAAGCAACATAGAGAATTGAATAATGCCATCTCTTTCTGAAGTTAAACTACAATATGAGTGAGAGTCAATGCAAAAATAAGCCAATAACACTATTAAATACAACAACAGTGTCTAGTTTATAAAGTTCTAACTATTTAGGAACCTTTTCCATTCAACAACAGTGTCTGCTAATTTCATCAATTTTACCATTTGATCCTTTCCAATGCTCCAATTTCAAAATCCTCCTTTTTACTCCACTTTTGGCTTCTTCTATTTGATATTTTCAATAGATCGTTTTTCAACTCTGATTGATTCAACTGAACATCCCATCTTCTTTATATAATTTAATTGGACTTTTGATCATTTTATCGTTAATATTTAAATTTATTATCAAAATGTTATTATTTTAAAATATATTATTAAAATATTATTATTCTGGTCACTTTTTAAACAAAAGTACAAGTACTTTGCTTTGTGAAGATAAATAAACTGCTGTTTTTGCCACGCAATTCTTCACTTATACAAAATACGAGTACTTTGCTTTGTAATGTAAGCATAAATTTTTTTTTATTACACAAAGTACGAGCATGATGCAGTGAGAAATGTCAGCATGACAAAAACAGTAGCATTTTGGTATTATGTTTCAAAATGGTAGTGTTTTGATAATAATTGAAATTTCAATGGTAGAATGGTCGAAAACCCAAGTTAATTGAGGCTGGTTGTGCTCCCAATTTCATTCATTTATCTCTTCATATTTTCAATTATAATTTTCTTCTTGATTTAGCACTTATTTTTCAATTTGTCCAATTAAGCTTACAGACCATTGGTGTCCATCTAATTGGGCTTTGTATCATGGTTTTAATCTTCAAATTGGGTCACATGGACATTGATGTTTCATTTGTGGAATTCAAGTTAAGGGAGATATGTAAATAATTAAAATTGAAGAAATCGAGTGCCATGCAGACAAAATTAGATTTTTACACTACAGCATAGTTTCTCAGCACAATTCATTCATTTTATCACTGTAACTCGATGGAGTTAGAGCATGGATTACTTTATATTCTATATCCATCCTATTTAGTAATTCTTAAATCTTGACGCTATTGCTTAGGTTCAAGTTTCATTATTCACGAGTTTTCGTCTAATTTTTTTTGTTGGTTTGTTAAATTATTTAATTTTGGTTATTATATTTTTAATCTAATAATTATATCGTATATGTTGAAAAATGTTTAATTGGATTGTAACTGAAATTTTTATTCGCACGTGTAATCTCATTGAAAAACTTGTTGCTTCTAAAATTGTATTTATCGTTAAAATATTTTGAAAATAAAAATGCAAATATCGTACCCACTTAATCAACACATGGGGGCCTTAAAATTAGACAAACTTTATATATATATATATATATATTCTCATTTTAAAGAATTATGGGCTTCGGCTTTGATTTTGAATAAGTTTTTTTTCTTTGAAAAGTAATTTTTTATTTAATTTTAAAATATTAAAATATATAAAAAAATTTTAATAGGTTGATCTATTTGTGATATTGTGGGGGATCAAATGGACCCTTACCTAAGCTTAGCCTTTAAATTTAAAGATGTAAGCCTGATTTTTTTTTTTTGGACATAAGATGTAAGCTTGATTTTAGATTTGACGATTAATGTCGTGTTTGGTTTTCCTTTTTTTTTTTTAAAATAAATATGATAAAAATATTAAATATAATAAAATTTTAAATAAAAATATAATATATGTATTAAACATATAATATTAATTATATTTAGACTATTTGTATTTATTATATTCATTTTGTATTTATTAAATATGTGTTTTTTAGTGATAATATTAGACACATACATGATATGAAAAATAATTAAAATTTATATAATATAAAAAATAATATTATTAGAATATAAATATATACAATATAAATTATTAATATATTAAAATTTATTAAATATAAAATAATTTTAAAATAATTGTAATAAAATAAATATATATAAATATATAAATTATAATAATACGATTGTATTTAAAAATTATCTAAATCTCCTTGATCCGATCGAATCAAGTTGATCAAAAAACCTATTCATCGTGTACAATAGAAAAATAGGTTTTTTTTTTTTTTTTTTAATTTTTTTCTATTAATATAATTGGATAAAAGTCTAGTAACACTAAAGACAAAAGATTTTGCATTATAGTTACATTTTTAGTAAAGTAGAAGAGTGAACTGTACTGAAAAATTGCAAACCTACTACTTTCCATAAATAGAGAAAAATAGGAACGTAGATGTTAGATAGAAATTGAAATTTTCAGACATAATTCACCACAAAATTTCCGTTTCAAAACCACGTCCCCTTTTCTTTTCTCGTCCTCTAAAGAAAATTGGACAAGGATCCGCGATCTTCGTTTCTTTATTTATTTACTTTACTCTGATGGCGAACGTTAGCCAGCTCCCTTGCGATGGAGACGGCATTTGCATGACCTGCAAGAAGAAACCGTCGCCCGACGACAACCTCTCGTGCAGGACATGTGCCACTCCATGGCACGTGATTTGCCTTCCCTTCTTCGCTTACCCTCAAACCCTTGCCGACGCTCTCCGTTGGGACTGCCCTGATTGCTCCCTCAAGGGTCATCCTTATCTTCCTCATCCCTCGATCGCCGGGAAAACTGGAATCGCCGACGGGCTCGTCTTGGCAATAAAGGCCATCGAGTCGGATGATTCGCTAACCGAATTGGAGAAAGCCAGGAGGAGGCAGGAGCTGGTCAGCGGTGGCGGAGCTCGATCGTCGGACGACGACGGTAAAAACGTGAAAAACAACGAGAGGATCAACGGTGATAACTATGTCCTTTCTATCCTTGATGAAAATATCTGCTGTTCAATTTGCATGCGGTTACCGGAGAGACCTGTAACGGTTAGCTCTGTATCTTTTCTTTCTTTCTTTTTTTTTTTTTCTTTAAAATTATTTATTATGCTCGTTGATTCCGGATTTGATGCATGGTTGATTTTCTGTTGTTATGCTTGTATAGTTAATAATAAAAAATAGAGTAAACGACGTGTTAGATATAGTGGTTTCAACGGTTCAGTTCACAAGCAAACAGGGTAGTTTCCAGTGGAGGGCTAAGAAAAGGTTGTCCATGATAAAATGATTACTAGCCTAGTCATATGTTTTTTAGCCATAATGAGACAATTAATTTCGTTTTACTTTATCGCTTTTTGATATTTTAATTAGTGGTTGTAGTTTAAGTAAAGAAGGCTTTAACTCTGCACAGTATCAGCACAATTATTTTTAATTATTAGTGGCTGGAGAAAGTTTTTGATATTTTAATTAGTAACTTCGTAAGCAATATTAAAAAGTCATCTTATTTATTTGTTTATTTTTTAAATATATAGTAAAAATGTGTAACAGATTTTTAATTCTATTTGTGAAATTAAAACTACCTGATAATAATCTTAATGACAATTCCAAGAATTGAAACCTTGAACAATGATTAATGGGTGCTTTGTGCTTATATTTTGTTCTTCTTGCTAGAAAACCATATAATATATATATATATATATATATATATATAATTCTATATGCTGATGGAGACAACATACTAAATTGAATGATACCTTTAATAAGTGAGACTAAGCACTGAAACCTGTTTAGTTACTGCTTTCTGAGTTGCTTGTCATCTAATTTCTTCATGGGTTGCTAGTGGCAAGTTCTCTGAAGATGTGATGGTTATGAACCAGTTCATAACCGAACATGGTTTTCTGAATGTGTGTATTGCCTGCTGGTAAAAGTAGGCTGAGTCTACTCTTAACCATTGCTGTTTGGCAAATGCTCATGACACTCTCTTTCCTCCTTTTAGACACCATGTGGCCACAACTTCTGCCTGAAGTGTTTTCAGAAATGGGTTGCACAAGGAAAGCGCACGTGTGCAAATTGTCGCAATCAGATTCCATCAACAATGGCTAGCCAAGCTCGAATTAACTCTGCATTGGTCATTGCTATTCGAATGGCAAAGATGGAAAAATCCAATGTTACAGAGGGAGCACCAAAAGTATACCATTTTGTCCATAATCAAAACCGGCCAGATAAGGCATACACCACTGAGCGAGCTAGAAAACCTGGAAAGGCCAATGCTTGTAGTGGAAAGATCTTTGTTACAGTGCCCCCCGATCACTTTGGGCCAATTCTAGCAGAAAATGATCCTCAGAGAAATCAAGGTGTGTTGGTTGGTGAGACCTGGGAGGATAGGATGGAATGCAGGCAATGGGGTGCTCACCTTCCTCATGTAGCAGGGATATCTGGTCAGGCAAAATATGGTGCACAGTCGGTGGCCCTTTCTGGAGGATATATTGACGATGAGGACCATGGTGAATGGTTCCTTTACACAGGAAGGTATATTGTTGCTGTTTGCCATATAACTAATATGTGTCCATCTTTCGTTTGTCATTGTATTTTGATAGTCTTTATTATATTATTGCTGAGGTATATAGTGGAGGAAGGGATCTTAGTGGCAATAAACGAACAAATAAGGCACAATCCTTTGATCAGAAGTTTGAGAAGTGGAATGAAGCATTGCGACGAAGTTGTATAAAAGGCTACCCTATCCGAGTAGTAAGGTAGGTTCTGCTGATATAATTTATCCTTACTCAGAAGCATTCTAATTTCTAGTATAACCTCACATCTAAATAATTAATAATTTTTTTTCCTTTAGCTAATTCCCTTGCATATTGGAGCACATTCTCTCTTTTAGTCTTTCTAATGGTTTGATGAAGTACAAATCTAGTGGTTCTTTACCCAGATGCCATTAAATGACTGGCATGATGTTTTAGGAGTTTGAATCAAAGTTAAAGATTATGATCACTTATGATCTCAGATGTAAGATATGTTTAGTGTGCATGCTAGGTTATTAAATGGATAAATCTAGTTAAACTATTTTATATGAATATAGTGAATTTGTTTGCAAATCTAGAAATGTATGTTGATAAGTCAACCAAGTAAAAGCAGTGATTTTCTGTTAATGGGAGATTATTTCAAGATAATTAAATTTAATAACGTCTCCTTGATGCATTACGGCATGTCGGGTTTATTTTGTTCTTCCTCAACTTGTCTTTTGCCCCCTGTATTCCTTGACATTTTCTGGATGGAGTTTGCGAATTGATGGCTTGTGAAATGTTTCCTTGTTTTGTCTGCATTGTTGCTTTGTACAATCCAGAATTTAGAAGAAAGAAGTTGATGGTCATTGAACATTTTCTTTTATTTACAGTTATTTCCCCCTTTCTTGACAGATCCCATAAGGAAAAACGTTCTTGTTATGCCCCGGAAGCAGGGGTTCGTTATGATGGAGTCTATAGAATTGAGAAATGCTGGCGTAAAAATGGAAAACATGTACCGCGATTTATTTGCTTATGTTTCCAATAACTAGAGTCTTGCTATTGCTAACTATGTTTGCTCAATGTGTTGGTTCTGTTAGGGTTATAAGGTATGTAGATATCTTTTTGTTAGATGTGACAACAATCCTGCCCCGTGGACATGGTCTGTTGCCCATCTCCATGTCTCTTTTCTCTATGTATGTCACTATATGTGTATAATAATGCCTCTGATGGATCTCCAGTGATATACATGGTGACCGCCCAAGGCCTCTTCCTGCCATCAAGGAGTTGAAGAATGCAGTTGATATAACTGAAAGGAAGGGATCTCCATCCTGGGACTATGATGTAAGCTAATGCTGTTTTATTTCACTTGTTCAATAGGTCTCTCTCTTCAAAAAGAAACCAGTTTTGACTTTTTGGTTCCAACAGAGTAGATTGTACCTTCTAGGTATTCGTACATTGGTTTAATGGATGTTTGACACAATCTGTTTGCAATTTAATCATAACTCTGCCTTTTATTATTGAGAATTCTGTCAGGCTCCTAGCTATACATTTCAAATGTACTGAGATGTTCACTTCTGCTTCTCAGGAGGTAAAAAGTTGCTGGATGTGGAAGAAACCTCCTCCTTGTAGTAGAAAACGAGTGGATGGTGGGAATTTTGTAGAGGGGAACAAAAGGAGGAGAGCTAAGAAAATTTTGTCTGCTAGAGAAGAACTTCTCAAAAGTTTAGTTCTAATCATTTCCGTACTGGCAAACTTTTTTTCTGTTATTTTCATCTCTCAAAATCATATTGTTCTGTTACTTTTATGATATCAAATAAATATTACTAATGAACCTAGCCTTGGTGATGGGTGCTTGGCCATGTAGAGTTTAAGTGCCAAATCTGTGGGGATGTAATGACTTCACCACTTACAACCCCTTGTGCTCACAATTTTTGCAAAGCATGTCTAGAGGATGTTTTTGCTGGTCAAAGTTTCACCAGACAGAGGACATGTGAAGGTAGGAGAACACTTCGAGCACAGAAGAACATAATGAAATGCCCTTCCTGTTCCAATGATATAGCTGAATTTCTTCGGAATCCTCAGGTATTTTAGAGGCTGTCATGCTTAGTCTTGATATATTAGAGGACAAACGGTGCGTAACAGTGAATTTCTTTTATGCTGAAGTCTTCAATGTAAGGCGAGCTCCTTTCAAAGATGCGTTGAATTTTTATAATCTATAATATCCATTTGAGTCTGGCGAAGGGATCTTAATAGAATTTGAGTACTGCAATATGATCATGTTGAATGATGCTAGCTTTTGTTCACCTATGATCAAAATGAAATGGCAATACTAAATTGCAACCGTAATATTTCTCCTGATGACATCGTCTCATCTCATGGCAGGTTAATAGGGAGCTAATGACTGTGATAGAGTCACTACAAGACAGAAATGCTAGGGAGGAACAGTCTGATGGATCCAGTACAGAGGCTAATAGCAGGCATGAAGGAACAACATATGCAGCTGCTGATGCTACTGAAATGTCGAGTGCAAATAGTCAAATTTTGGAGGAAGCTAAGCGTAACAATTTGAAATATGGCATGGAAGCTGAACCCCCAGAAGGCGACAAGTCTAGTAAGGGAAAGTCATCTTGTGAAGCAAGGCCATCGCTTGAACAGCCTTGTGTTGAAAAAGGCAAAAGAGTAGATGGTCCTGTTAAACCTCAAGTGGCTGAGAATGGACTGCGAACTGGTGGGGCAGAGAATAGATTAAAGCAGACTAACAAGTGACAAAACTCAAGCAATGCTGGTAAGGGTAATCCAGCAACGTCAAATGTTGGTGTGATGACTAGAAGCAAAAGAGCTAAACTGATAGCCCAATGAGACATATTTCAACTTTATTATTATTTTTTTTAACATTGAGCTGTTTTATTGGATGTTACACAGTTTCTTGTCTTGCATTCCAAATTAAAATAAATTGCACAATTAGAATATAGAATTTTATATTAATTCTACAGCGGTAAAAGTATTTAATTATATTATTTATAGCGATAATGTTATACAAGTTGTCCCAAAAAAATGAAAAAACATTTAGTCTCAAAATGAGGTGAAGACACCAACAAGAGAATCTGGAGGCTGAAAACTTTTCATGTTGCATAACCAAAGAGACGTCACAAACTACTCTCACAATGCACTAACAATGCTAGGTACCTAAAAATTTTTCCTCGTTTTAATTAGAAAACCTATTGAAAGTGTGACTTCTTGGCTCTTTGACTGTAAATTATGTTGCTCAAGTTTCTCGATCAAGGCCTTCTTTTCATCCTTGCCTAGAGAATTGAACATGAAGACAGATTTGTCACCGGTATCATCCTTGAAAGCAAACAAGAGAGCCACAGAACAATGACAGTTTTTTCCCTGATACAATAATAATTAATTAGCCGGGAGATGTTCGAACATTTACATTTGATCCAAGTAAGAAGTTTCCTTAGTGGGGCTGTCTAAACTTCCTTTCAGGAAATACAACAGAGTGTCATCCGGGAACCCAGTATAGTATTTTTGTGTCCAGCATCTATCAAACCAGTCTGCATTTCAATTAAAAGCTCGTGAACAACTACGTAGCTTAAACGCTACATTTTTATTTCAAGTATTCATTGCTTGCATGCAATGAGCAGTCCGGAGAGGCTTCTTGATTAAAAACGTATACTACTGGATGTGAAGACCATTATGCATCCAAGACCCTCCACATTAAGAATGACGTCAGGGTGGATTAAGGAGTTGGCGGGGGTTTTGGCCCCGTCTTCTCAAAAATTCTTTGATACTTAATTATGTTCATCAAAAAATTAATAAAAATTTATTTTAGTTTTTTCAAAAATTTATAATTTAATTCTTTTTATTTCAATTTTTAATATAATTTCTTGGCTTCGTTTGTAGATGACATGATGGATAATGGCACGATGATAAAACTTCAAATATTGAAATGCATAGTGTATTGGATTTTATGTAGCCTACATGATAATTAAGTGAATCGAGATTAATATTTTTAATTAATATTAGGTGATATCATCTAGTCAATCCTATTCAAATAGAAACTCTAGTGATGAGTTAAAACTCTTACTACATTTATTGATTAGAATATAGATTCCTTAATAGTAGGATACAATTCTAATTAGTTTTTTAGTATGGGTCCCCAATTTAGTTTATATAATTGCCTGTGCACTATCATAAGGTAATTTTATCAAGAAAAGGAAATAGACTAGAAGGCTTATACAGGATGTTCGTCTTCGTGTACTTGGAGCGAGGATGCATTCTTGATCAACAATAGCTAGAGATACGTTCTTAATTAAATCTTATATGTGACATCAGAGTTAGGTTCTCTAGTTTTGTTGTTCAGTTTATAAAAACTTGCATTATTAAATATGTACCAAGTATTAAAACACCTCGCATAGCATCAAATCTCATGTTGGTTTTGTTTTGGATGTATTCATATATTTGTTACTAAACACTAGGTTAGTCATTGGAAACCTTCATGATTTATGGCATAAAACAATTCTAAGGTCATGGATTTATGATGAGTTTGAAACCTAAGAGAGAAAAAAATGATTTTGTGTTTATAAAGTCAAATTGTTCTACGGGTTTATTAAACCTGTGCTTAAATTAAGTTTTGGATCAATTAATTACATGAAAAACAAGATTAAATACAAGAATTTAGAGAATGAATGAAATTGTGTTTGTTATGGATATTTGAAGCCTGAAAATTTTGGATACATGATGACAATTCTTGTGTTTTTTTTATCAAATTAATGCATGTATGTCAATTTCATGCCAAATCATGTTAATACACCGTTAATTACATGAAACATAGTCCAAAAACATGAGAAATTGATAACAAGCATCAAATAGACCCGAATAGGCCGAAGATAAACTAGCTAGGTCGGGTAGGACTTGGTTGGAGGTAGTAGAAGGGTTGGTATGCAATCTCAGCCCATGCCCACACATAGAAGCAGCGTGTGTGGCATGTGGGACATTATCCCATGCCCATTTCAACCTCTTTTTCCTAAACATGATTATTTTAATATTTTTTAATTTTTGATAATTTTTACAAAAATTTTTGAAGTACGTAAAATATTTATTATTAATATTTGTTTTTAATTAACAATAAATATACTTGTGTGTAAATATTCTATGATTTTATTTCATGATAAAATATTTTGGTATGTTAAGAATATTTTGGCAGCAACTACTCTCCCTATAAAGTATCCAATATTTTTGTACTCCCAGCCTAAACTTTAGTGCATATTTGAAAGTGAAGGTTTTAGTGTGCATTACAATCTCAATATGCACATCCATGTATATCATGAAATAAATAGATTATGATCTTATGCATATTTTATGTAATTGAATGAAAGCATGTTATGGAATGCATATATTATGTTATAATTTCGGAATATGTTATAGCATGACAAGTTAATATTTCGTTGAAGTATGTTATTTTACTACATAAGAGATGATGTTATTCTTAAAGATCTAAATCACTGGCATAATATTAGCCATAGCATTTTAAGTTAAATAATTTAGACAAGTTGGTAGTTATGTAGTTTTTTAAAATAAGGAGTTTTTCTTTAAATAACTACATAGGTAAATGACGTCAATAAAGTTTTATACCTTGAATTTTATTTGGTATATTTAAGTTGTTAAATCATCAAGCAATTATTTATGGTATACATATATTATGTTATTATAAAAAAATCTAAATCAATTGCTTGGGAATAGCTATAGTCTCTTAAGTCGATTGATTTAGTTAAATTAGTAGTTATTTAAAATAAAGTTTTTTTTAAATAACTACATACAGAGTATGACATTAATATATAATTATTTATGCTATAATTGCAATAAGTTAGCAATGATTTAATATAATATTTCGCTGTAATTATTAATATGTAATAAAAAATTTTGCATATATTAAGAATGTCATTATTAAAGTTTTAAATTATTAGCTTAAGATTAACCACAACATCTTAAGTTGGTTGATTTAGATGACAATTGGTTGTTATTTGAAATAAAGTTTCCTTTAGATAACTACATAGGAAAAATGGCATCCATAAAGAATATATTTGTGATATGCATTAAGTTTTATGCATACATATTTGGATGTTATTATTAAAGTTTAAATAATTAGCTTAAGAGTAGCCACAGTATATTGAGTTAATTGATTCAAATAAAATAATAGTTATTTAAAATAAAATCTTCTTTTTAAAACTACATAAAGAAAATGACATCTATAAAGTGTTAGATCATTAAAATTAGTTATTTAGCTCCACAAGAAAATAATAAACTTTGTAAAATGGTTAAAGTATAAAACAATATAACATCAAAGTTAAATTTTCCTAGGCCTATTGGTATGAATTATTTAATTTTGTTGTTTCAAAGTTATTATTTTATCATTAAAGTTACGTAAATTCATATACATGATGTAACCCTACTCACAGGAAGGTTTGAATTTACATTTGAATTAAAATATTCAATTAAAATATAGTTTTTTGCATTTTACAGTAATTTCTACTATTATGATTACTAAGGATGCTAGAATTAAATGCTATTTAGTGATAAAAATTGCTCTAATTAACAAGTTAATTAAGCTATTTTGGGCGTAAGGACTTTGACTTTGCGTTTTGGTGGACAACATATCCTCGATTAATAAAGCGCATAAAAGCTAAATAGATTTCGATGTACAGTGAGAGCAATCTAACCGTTTAAAGATAATGTGTATCAAATCCTATACTAGTAAATCAATTTGGGATTTCATCCTAATTATTATAAGGTTAAAGATTATTGTAAAGCCGCTAAAGACCAAATTGTTAAATCTGATAAGGTTTTGGGTATCATCCTGATAAGGAAGCTTTCAAGAATAAAGTGCAACAATTCTAAAAGTTGTGCATGAGCACATTATGGGATTCGAAAGACAATGTTGCTCTTTTAAGTAAATTTCTTATCACTTTCATATTTAACTTTTTTCCTAAAGAGTTTGACCATAAGAAACATACATAAAGAAAATGGTCTATCAATGAGCTTTTAGTTATATGTGTTTAAAAGGAAAAGAGATTAAAGAATGAGAAACTTAATTCAGTTAGCCTAGTGACTCAAGATAAAAAGTGATAAGTAGGCAAATGTATTATAAAAGTGAAAAAGGAAAAATGCTAATAAAGAAAATGGCATTAAGTCCTTCATTTTATTTTAACTCAGACAAATAAGGAAAGATTGCCTTAAGTATAAAAAAGACTCAAAAATCAAGGTAAAATCATTTTGTATGAACACTTCTGTGATATTCCTAATAATACATGGTGGTTGGACTTATATTCAACAAATTGTATTTCTATAATCATTTAAGGTTTCATAAAGTCAAGGAAACCAAAAAAAGTGGGAGGAACATTTATTATTATAGAAATTACTAAGGTCTATCAGGATCATTTTTGAAACCAGGATTTGTTTTAGACCTTAAAAAAAGGGGTTTTATTTTTCATTTTAGAAAATTTCCTAGTTAACTAAGAGTTTTAAATTTAAATTTTTAAATTCTATTGTTGAAATTTCAAAAGAGAGTTTTTCTATTGGATTTTTCATCATTAACTTGGATCCTAATTGTGATAATAAGTTTGTTAGTTATTTATATGATTTTTGGTAGTAAAGATGTGCTATAGATAAAAACTCCTTCAAAGTTATGGTATAAAGATTGCGTCACATCTTTACATAGAAATTTAAGAGAATTGACAATGATGGAGTTCTTGAAACTCGTGAGTTTGATACTTAAGTTAGTTGCATTGAGGAAAAAACAAACTAATAAGTCCACAAAAGGAAGATAAAAGGCAATGTAATATTAAGAGATCATACACCTTCCCCTAGGTTTATGGATTGATGCATTAAAATTGCTGTTGATGTCTTTATTAAAGTTCCAACTAAGTTGGTTTCTAAAACTTTTTTAGAATTACGGAATAGTTGGAATCCAACCTAAGATATTTACACACTTGGGTTGTCCAGTTAAAGCAAAGGCTTATAACCTAAACATAAGAAAACTAGATCCAAGAACAATTAATAGTTATAGGCTATGCAATTAACTTAAAGGGGTAAAGGTTTTAAATGTCTCTCATATTTAATTAGAATTATTGAAGCTGAAAATGCTAAGTTTCTTATGGATCATGGATTCAGTGGGAGTGACTTTCCTCTTAAAGTTGATATTGAGGAATAAATTTATTTAGGTTGATATTTTGTAAAATACTTGATTGTTTCTCAAAACAAATATAAAAAAGTAACTAGAGAGCAATTAAAGCAAATATAACCTTTACAATAGATTATTAATCTCATTGATTAAAGGTGTAAAAAATGTACCTATAATTATAGAATTAAGTGATCCAATGGTTAAGAAACTAGCCATTTCTATGACTTGGTTGTATACTTATAAAAGTTTAATTTTGATATTGGACATAAAGACTCATTTTCACTAGCCATTAATAGTGACAATTTCACACTTTAGCATAAAGCTATGATAAAAGAGATGAAATCAATGGCTAATGAACTAGTCTAGTAACTTGTTAAATTATCATTTGGTAATGTTAAACAATATGAGGTTGGACTAATGGTCAAAGGTTTTACTTAAAGGAGGTATTGATTATCATAGAACTTTATCTCCAACTTTTTAAAAAAAGTTTTATTAACAATTATCATACTTTTGTAGCTTATTTTGATTGAGAGTTTCATTAAATAGAGGTGAAAACAACTTGTTTGAATAGAGATTTTGAGAAGAGGTATACATGATTCTACTTGAAGGTTTCTTTAAAAGATCAATATGTAGACTAAAACAAGCATCCCACCAATGGTATGTAAAGTTTAACAATGTTCGGACATCATTTGGTTTAACTAAAATATTATCAATTATTGTTTATACCTTAGAGTCAGTAGGAGTAAAGTCATAATTTAATTCTTATATGTTGGTGATATTCTTCTGGCAAGAAGTGATTTAGTTTTGTTACATGAGACAAAGGTTTTCTTTCTCAAAACTTTGATTTGAAGAATTTGGTTGAAACTTCATATGTCATAAGCATAAAGATTCATAGAGATAAGTCTGAAAAGACATTAAGCCTATCTCAAGAAGCCTATATCAAAATAGTTTTACGAAGAATTAGGATGCAAAGCTATTCAACTACGAGGGCATAAATTGTGAAGGAGATATTTCTATTTGAGTCAATATCTCCAAATAATTTAGAAAAAGAGCATGTGAAAGGCATTACATATGCGTATAGTATTAGGAGCCTTATATATGATCAGGTTTATACAAAACTTGACATAAAGTTTATAGTAAAAGTGCTTGGTAGATATTAAAGTAATCATGGCCTTGGACTATGAAAGTTGCCAAAGAAATTATGTTATAAAGTAATATCACAGGCAACAAGGTTGAGATAGTTTATCTCTAGTTTGAGAGTTGTCAGCAAAGCCATTAAAGATCTATTGTAATAACTCTTATGCAGTATGTTTTTTTAAGAATGATAAAAGTGGGAGTCACAGCAAGTAAATAGTTAAAGTAGCTTGTTGTTAAAGACTCTATAAAGAAGCATGAAGTAGATATCCAACTTATAAGTACAGATTTAATGATAGCTGATCCATGACTAAAACATTACCAATAAAACAGTTTAAAATTCATGTGAATCATATGGGGTAAGTTAAATTCCGTCAAGATGTATTTTGGCTTCTTTGATTTTGTCAATTTCACGTTCTTAGAGTTTAAGGAGATGTTTCAATTTGTGCACATAAAGTTTACAATAGACCTTGAATATTATTGGAAATTCATTCATAAAGTATTATCTTATAAAGTTCTCTTTTAGAGATTGTTAGCTCAAGGTAAAGATTGAACCAAGAGGGGGTGAATTGGTTCTTACAAAAACTTGATAAATTTGAAGTAAATTAAAAATAAAAATAAGTTAAGGGTAAGAAAAACAAACAATTAATGTATAGAAGTTCGGTCCTTGAACTTGGCACCTACGTCCTTTCTTTTTGGTACTTTCTTACCAGGGTGATTCCCACAATTCACTAAATAAATTGTTACCTTTAAAGCTAGGGTATAACCTTACACCACTATCTTTTAAGCCTTAGATAGAACCTTTCAATTCCTTTAAGAATTCTAACCAAATTCTTAAATATTTTCACTCACTTTCAAACAACCCCTTTTGTGATATGAATGAAGTATTTTGCAAACAGATTGAACCTCTAGTAAGTAGATGTTCGCTGCTAGAATTTGAGTACAAGATAAATGAGATACAAGACTTGGAAGAGTATAAATTTGATATAAGTAAAAATGAAGAATTTAAAGATTTTTGAGCTTTTGTTGTTTAATGATTTAATGATTTTTGTATCTTTGCTTCTTCAGCTGTTGAGAACCTTCATTTATAGCTTAAAATTGATTCATAGATGTTGGTTATTTAATGTGGTGGTTAAAGAGCTATTGTAGCCTTCATAAATGCTTGTTTTCATTTAGACCCCTGCTATAGTATCGATACAATACTAATAGTACTGATACAGGAATAAAAAAAAGTGACCGTTATAGCTTGTTGTATCAATACAAGGAACTGAGTATCAATACCAAACAAGATGTATCGATACAAACACACTTGTATTGATACATCTGAGGGCTTTAGCCAAACCTTGGTTAATGCCAAGCCTTGTGTCGATACACATGGGGTGAGTATTGATACCAAGCAGGCTGTATCGATACAGACACAATTGTATCAATACATTTAAGGGTTTCAGCCAAACCTTGGTTACTGCCAAGCCTTGTATCGATACAGATAGGGTAAGTATCGATACCAAGTAGGCTGTATTGATACAGACACACTTTGTATCGATACATTTGACAGTTTTAAGCATAGTATCAATACATAGCTTAAAAATCCTTTGTTAAGCAAAATTTCTTGACTTGATATTAACTCAAACATGTCTCAAAAGTATTCTAAGTATAATTATACATTTTGGAACATGTATTTTTGATAAAATACAAACTTAGTATTTTTCAAAATGTTTTTCAATTTTAACTCAAATACCAAGTTGAGTATAAATTAATTTAGCTTAAGTTGTTTGTTTTATCAAAACCGAATTCAAAGTTAACAGGGATGATCATGCATTATGATACATGGAAGGGAATATTCGTTTTAGAATGCTATCGTTATGATTCATACTTTGTGAATCTTTAATTGAGTAGGAGTTGAGCTAGAGTAACTTATGGCTATTTTAAAGTTTTGGATTTAATTATCACCTATTTAAGTTCTCGGTTTATCATATAAGCCAAGTAGGAGACTGTTGGACTTTGTGTGGCCCATGCAATAATTAAGCGGATCGAGATTAATATTTTTAATTAATCTTATACATCCTATTCAAATTAAAATTTTAGTGATTAGAGTTAAACTCTTACTACAATTCTTGATTAGAATACAGATTTCTTGATGGTAGAATACAATTCTAATTAGTTTTCTAGTAAAAGTCCCTGGTCTAGTCTATATAAATTATCGCACCATCATAAGGTTATTTTATCAAGAAAATGAAATAGACTAGTAGGCTTATACAGGGTTTCCATCCTCATGTACTTAGAGCGAGGTCATGTTCTTGATCAACAATGGTTAAAGGTACATTCTTAATTAAATCTTACATGATTCATATACTTAATTTCAAGAAACTACTAATAAGTTAACAAAAATATATCTGTTGAAACTTGTAATAATGAAATACAAATTAAAAAAGGGTAAGATAAATTCAGTCACCACCGCATCATACAAAACTATGTCAAATCACAAGATGATTATAGCAATCTTATTAGGAACAAAGGGACACATAATAATTATTCAGTAGTTATGAAATAGAGAAGAAATATGTATTATTATTGAATGAAAATATTATTATTTTGTTTGATTGGTTAAAATGAAGGTAAAAAGTTTTTAAGGAATAAGTAAAAAAAATATCAATTTTACCTTTGAATTAAATAAATAATATTTTATTTATAAAATTTAAATTTTGTTTTAATCACTTTTGAGCAATTACTAATATATCAAAATAATTAAATATATTTTATTTAATAATATATTTTAAAAATATTTAAATTAAAATAATAAATTTTTAAAATTAGTATTCTAATTCATATTTAAATAATAATAATATACTATATGTAAAATATTAGGTTATATAAAAATTAAATGCATAAAAGTAAAAAAATTATCTAAAATAAATACAACTAATATTAACTGCCAAAAATAAATAGAAAATATAATATTTATAAATATTTTCATATTAATTAATAATTACTTTATATTTTGTGAACATATAAACTAAAAAAATTCATTTTTCTTTTCTCTTTCTAACCCTATCATCTTTTTCTCTCTCTAGAATCTTTGTTCTCTCTCCACAAAAAACATAGATTTAACAAGAAAGCATCTATAGCTTAAAAATTACCTAGATCTCAACAGATAAATTCATGGCAAAATTGAACGATAAAAGATAAAATGATAGAGATCTAAAAGAAACAAAGCAATGCATATAGGTTTTTAAAGCTTCAGATCTATAGATGCATCATGATGTGGGGAAGAAACTTGAAGCTGTTGGCAGTAAGATGCGTAAAGCTTAGTTCAAATTCTATGTCTGTTTCGCTATTTATGTTGTAGTCAAGTCATTAACTAGTAAGCTTTGAGAGTTGGTAGGTAGTTACACCAGCTGATTGCTTGTATTGACTATGATATATAAGGAGCGTACATACATTAAGAAGATATGCCAAAAAAAAACAAAATTCACAATTTTTTCTCCCAATTTCTTTTTCTTCATCTTCTTCTTCTTTTTTGTATTTGTTTCTATTAACTCATTGCTGGCAATACTCGAAAGTGTTTTCGAATCTCAACTCCCCTGTATCTTTCAAACCAATGGTAGCTAGTTTTACACATACCATTTTTAGTATCAGAGATAATGATCTTGGCAACAATGGCGGATAGGACACAATCACATGACTTGAGAAGGTTGGAGGGGATCTTTAAAGAATCCATTAAAGAATCAATGGCTAGTATTCAAGAGGAAGAACTCAACCAAGAAAGGGTTATTTCGACTATAAGAAGTGATGTTATTGCACTTAATATGCAACAACACTTAATCATGACTCATTTACAGCAAACAGGGATACCAATGCTGCATAGACTAATAGAGGGTAATACTTTTCTACCGAGCAATCCAAGATAGACTTTTCTTATTTTGTCATGACGTACCCCGGAGTGGATCCTTATGGATTTATGGGTGCGTACGACTGAAAATATTTTTCTAACTTAGAAATATCTTCTTGACCAAGACTTTTCTTTCACGATGTGATGAAAATGAGAATGTACGGATTCTTGACTTGTGATATAGTAAAGGGGACCATAAGATGAATCACTCATTTTATTTGTCTCGGATGACCATCATGAAATGGCCAATGCTTGGAGTCGCCACTGATCATTTTGGGCTAGGCATGACCAGATGCTTATTGAAACCTATGTTTCGAGTTAAGAAATTTGAAACATCAATCCAGTTGTCTACGTAGTACAAAGATTCACTGTTTGGGTTTGAGAGTTGGTTAGCGCGATAAGGTACCAACCTCTTTGCGACGCCTGAAATCGATACCTTACTAGTTATGTCTTATCTCGATTTCGATTCTTTCGATCTTAACTCATCACTATTTTGATATAACCTCTTAAATTCTATAGGAATACAAATCCTAGTTTTGATGAAAAGATTTAATCTCATATACAGCCTGGATAAATGGGGAGTATAGAAATTTTTAATAACAATGACCTCTCAAGTTTACTTTGAAAATGGAATTTTTCACTTTAGGCACTAGAGAGATACCCACGCAGAAGATTACCTTTAATTTTATTTGAAATGATTGGAAAACATGAATGCAAATCATCCTAAAGAAATTACGTTAGTAAGACAACAAATGGAGTAACATAACATGGATCATTCAATGCGATGATAAAGAAAAGGGATGGACTATTGGAATTTATCTCGTAATTGGCATCGATTATCTAGGAATAACCAAATTGACAATTTTTGAGATGCACCTGGGTTCCTTGATTGAACGAGGTTTTTTTGACACATTTATGGAAGTCTGGGAAGGAGAAAAGATTTAATTGTAGTTGAAAGATAGGGTTAAAGTATCCCCTTAAAAAGATAAGGTTGGAGTATCCCCATGGATGATAAATAATTTTGACAAATGAAGATTTTTAAATCTTGTTAATTTTGAAAAATAAGGTTGGAGTATCCCCTCAGAAGGTCAGGGTTGGAGTATTCCCAAAAGTGACATGTTTGACACTTTTTAGAGAAGTTGAGTTGGAAAAAGTAAATTGATAAAACTTTGTGATTTAGAAAACGAGTGAGCATTTTGACAACTTTTGGCAAAAGCAATTATTGTGAATAAGGATAGTAAAGACGTAAAATATGTTTGTGCCTTGATACGAGCCTATAGGAGGTCAAAGCATGTTCTCGAGGCAGATCGAGGTGATATGGCGATATTCGAAGGTCTCAAGACGAAGCTCGGGAAAACAACTCAATTTTGATCATAACCAAAAATAGGGGACATCATCGCACTATCCCACTTCCCAAATTTATTCTAAAATGGTTTGAAGGCTTTAGGGGGTGGATAAGATACCATTAGAAAGGTAACTCGATGAGGGTCAATCTAAAATATCCCAGAAAGTCATTTTCCAGGGGAATAAATTTTGATGTTTGGATCCATTACACTGCTGGCAGGGCATACGGGGGGCAACGTGTGTCAAATTTTGAAAAATCACCTCAGACTCATTTGGTATCAAAAAATTACAAACGATACCTTTTTGAAAAGGGAATTTTATGAAACTTTTAGAAAAAATGTTTGAAAAATTTGGAAAAATTGTTTAGTGGGTCTGAAAGGCCCAACCATAATGCATTTTGTTAACTCTAAGGATTCCAGACATTCTAGGTTTCAAAAATCATAACTCTTTCATCCAGACTGATCCAGGATGAATAAGACCTTGTTTTAAAGATTTTTGATATACTTTCGAAGAAAAATATTATAAAATTCTCAAAAAATCGTTTGGGACTTTAAAATGATTTTTCAATTTGTAATAGTGCTATTGTCAGTTGGGGACAAAGTAAAGTATGGGATATTTCTTATTTTCCTTATGTCTACGGGTCCAAACTCGAGTAACTAACATTCAAACATCCATGACTGAAGGGAAAGAGTGGCATGAGTGTCACAAACTCATTTGATAGCCCCAGAGTCGTTTGGGACGATGAAACAGCCCTTTGATCATACCACTTATGATTTTGACTCAAAAATAAGGCACAAACATTTAGGAAACAAGTGCAAGGCCATTTTCATTGAAAAATCAAAAGTTGTAAGCTAGTTTAATCAAGATTCCAGATCTAGAAAACTTAATTTTCCGTAAGATTTTTTTGCTAACTTTAAGGAAAATGCTAAGTTCATACTAATCCTTATTGGTTGAGGTTAACATGCTTGGCTTGGGGAGGTTTTGAAAATCAATTTTTGACAGCCATCAAACATGCATTTTGACAAAGGGAAGACAACAAACATACAAGAGGATGGCATATAACATGAATGGGGATACTTACTTTACCAATGGTCTAGACAAAGAAAGTGTTATGCATTTTGACAAGAAACTGTTATGGATGCTGAAAATGACAATGATTCATGTAAACTAATTATAAATGTGCTTGAAATGTGTTAGGCTAATGATTCATACATAGATTAAGGATAACAAGATGCATGGATATAGCATAAAATGCATGAGCAAGAGGTATCAAAATAACGAGGATGAAATGAGGCATTTTGTACATCAAAGGGGCATCAAGGCATCCAAATCCTAAAGTACCACAACCAAAAGCCATAATAATGTGTGATAATCCTAAGTGGGTGATGGAAACATGGAAAGCTCACTAAAATGATGAAAGTGCTGAAAAATAAAAAATGAAAGTGATAAAGTAGGAAGTTATACCAATAAGACTTTAATTTTGGCCAAATAGTTGGAGCAGCAGAAATGGCTTGAATTTCCCTCTTTTCCTTGTTGTTAATAAGCAAGATAAAGAGAAAAACAATGAGGCTTTAGTTCTGGTATGGATGAGGGTGATTTTTAAAATGTGTAATGGTTGGGAATGAGTATTTTGGGGCTGTTTTTGGGTGGTGAGTGAAGAGCTACGGGATTTAGTTTTCTTGTTGTGTGAATGTGCTTTTTGGAAGCTAAAACAAGCTGGAATCTAAAAGTCTCTCAGCTGAGATATAAGTAGTCTATTTATACTAGCATTTGGAGCCAAATTGAAGGTATTTTTGGTCATTTCTCAAGGGGGACAAAGTGATGTCAGCTTGATGGCTATAGAATGGCTGTAGGGAGCAACTTACTGCCAATGTGATGGACATAGGGTAGCTGCTTTAAATGCTGAAATGATTTCCAGCAAATACAGTGGTCGATGGTGATCTTGGTCAACAAACTAGGAAGGAGTAGGGTGATCATGTGATATTGACCTTTTTGATCTAATTTACACTTCAAAAAAATGTTTTGATTAGTTCAAAAGTCCAAATTCATAATCTGATATGGGTTTTGATCTTTTCTGATGCAAAGAAATGAGTTAAAATCAAGTTTTTGATCAATGGTGGATGCGTAAAAAATGCCTAAACCGTGAAAAATGGCCTGTATGTATCGATAGTTGCAGAATGTATCGATACATTTGGTCGAAAAACCTTGAGTGTATCGATACAATGAACATTGTATCGATACAACGATCATTGTATCAATACTATGAACCATTGTATCAATACTATGAACCATTGTATCGATATTTACAAAATGCACGTTTTGGTCTTGGCATGGCCTAGTAACGATACATGAGCTCCTGTATCGATACATAGGCTGATGTATCGATGCATTTACATGTTGTATCGATGCAAATGGCATCAGAATTAGGTTAAGTACTAAATGGTGATCAGCTTATCTTTTGGGTAGCGTATGTGGAAACATCGAAAGCAAGATTTAGAGATAAGTTCTTTAGTAACCCCACGACAGAGCTATTCAATCTCAGGTCAATAGATACTATTTTTGACTAAAAGATCAAGTAAAGACTTTATTGGGGAAGGTTAAAGTGTCAAAAGAATATGCTATTAGTTTATTTTTAAAGGGACTTAGAACTACAATCCAACAACTAGTCAAGATGTTTATGCCTAAAACCTTGTTCCATGCCTTTACTTTGGCACAGCTACATGAGTCATCTTTAAAATCTTTACACCAAGAATTCACATATAATACCATGAAATCACTAGTCTTACCGACACCAAGAAATGTACCACCAGCCTTTGCCCTAACCCAAACTTACCAAACCTACCCCAAGAAACCCTCACTCAACTCCACCAAGATTCGAATAACTTTTTAATTTAATGATAAGAGGGCAAAAGGACTTTGCTTCTTGTGTGATGAGAAATTTAAAGTGGGCCATAAATGTAGCAAGATGCAATTCTACCCTATCGAAGTTAGTAAGGGTGATGAGAAAGCTAGCTATGAAGACATCAAACCAACTATGGAGGAAAAAGATAACCTCAGATATCTATACATGTAATATGTAGAGTGACAACATGGGGCTATAATACCATGAGGGTAATGGCACATGTCAAACAAATGGCATTACATGTCTTAATTGACTCAAGTAGTATTCATAACTTCTAAAATGTAGAGATGGCAAAGTAACTAGGGTGTAAAATAATAAGTACTGGTCCCTTGAAAGTGAAGGTTGCTGATGTTAATAGCTTGGCTTATAGAGCTTTTAGCAGTAAGATGGCATCAAGCTTAGTTCAAATTTTGTTTTTGTTCTGTTATTTCTATTATAATCAAGTTGTTAAGTAGTTAGCTTTGACTTTACAATCATAATATTCACCACTAATATGCTCTTTCTGCCATTAGGCAACTGTGACATGGTGCTTGGGGTACAATGGTTGGAAACACTTAGAGAAATTAAATAGGGTTTCAAGTAGCTTCAGATGAAGTTTAATGCTCAAAGGAAGAAGCATGTGTTGAGAGGTAGTGCAGCAATTTTGAAACAATTAAGGGCAAGCAACTTGATAAGCTATTGTCTAGCACCACTAAGTGCTCATCAGTCTAGCTATGTAGCTTGCAGCTATGTGAGAATTAGCCTATCCAAGCAGTGCAGAAATAAAGATAGTATATGAGATTTTAATAGAAGTGTAAAAGCTGTTAGACAAATATGTAGCAATCTTTAAGGAACCATATACCCTACCCTCACATAGGGGCCATAACTACTAAATACCTCTCAAAGAAAGAGTCATGGCTGTAAAAGTCAAGCCCTATAGACACTTAGCTATGTAGAAACTTAATTTAGGTTTGATACAACCTAGTAGTAGCCTATTTCATTCTCTAATTTTAGTTAAGAAGAAAGATTCAAATTCCATTTGCCAATATTAATCTCATTCAAATGGATTATGTTTCCAAAGGAGCTAAAAAAGTGGATTACATTTTTTTATAAGTTAGGAAATAAAATGAGCAATGTAATTTAATCTTTCGAGGAAACTTCTTACTTCTTTTTGCATGCACGGAGGTATGAATTCTTGAATGGCTTTGATTTATTAGGGTTAACCTCAATTCCTTTTTTGTTTACAATGAAGCTTAATAACTTCCTTGATTTTACACCAAAAGTACATTTTGTTGGATTTAACTTCAATTTGTAGTTTTTCAACCTTATAAACAATTTTCATAAATTTGTAACATGCCATTCCTCTTGGGGTGACTTGGCAATCATATCATCCATGTATAGTTTAATTTCTTTATGCATCATATCATGGAATGGAGTAAACATTGCTCTCTGATAGATTGGCCTGGCATTCTTTCAATCAAAATGGCATCACCTTGTAAAAAAAAGTTCCTCACATTATAACCAATGTGGTCTTTACTGTGTTTTTTGGAGCCATTTTGATCTAGTTATTATAGACACCTTATTTTGTCCGAGCTAATTTTTAGCAATCTGGGACATAGATGTGAAAGAGGATGACAAGTGAAAAAGTATTTTTTAAAGAGGTCAAGAATGCTTATGGATCATATTAAAGAGAAATGCAAAGATATGGCATCAAAGGATGTAGTTCCAGTGCTTGGGGATAAAAGACATGGGAGAATTCATAATTTTGCCTAAATGTATCGATACATGAGAACCATGTATCGATACAATGCTCCAACGACCCAAAAATTTGATATATCCCCATTTGTGTCGATACAACGTGTAAATGTATCGATACATGAGTATATGTGCCGATACATGAACTTTTGTATTGATACCAGGCCATGCCAGAACCAAAACTTGCATTCTATAAAGTAGATGTATCGATACATATCAACATGTATCAATACAATGTTTTATGGTATCGATGCAATGAAATTGTATCGATACAATGTTCATTGTATCTATACATTTGAGGGTTTTGAGACTAAATGTATTGATACATTCTTTAATGTATCTATACATGCAGGCTATTTTTCATGATCAAGGCATTTTTTAACTTGTCCACCATTGATCCAAAGCTTAATTTTTTAACTCGTTTTTGCACCAAAAAAGATCAAAACCCATATCAGATTAAGAATTTGGACTTGTGAATTAATCAAAACACTTTTTTGAAGTCTAAATTAGATTGTCAATGTCATATGATCACCCCACTCCTCCCTTGTTTGTTGACAAAGATCACCATCAGCCACCCTACTTGCTGGTCTCTGATTTCAGCAATCAAATCAGCTACCCAAGGTCCATCACATTGGCAACAAATTGCTTTCTACAGCCACCCTATAGCCATTAGCTGCCACAACTTTGTCCCTTTGAGAAATGACCAAAAACACCTCCAATTTAGCTCCAAAATGCTAGTATAAATAGGCCATCAATATCTCAACTGCAGGATCTTTTTTTTTCTAGCTTGTTTTTTAGCTCTACCAACTTATTTAGACATAATAAAATAGAATCCCGTAGCCCTTCACTTAGCATCCAAAAATAACCCCAAAGACTCACTCCCAGTCGCTATACACTCTGAAAAATCATCCTCACCAGAACTGAAGCCTTTCTTTTCTCACATTTCTTGCTAATTAACAACAAGGAAAAGAGGGGAATTTAGGCCATCTCTGCTGCTCCAACCACTTGACCAAAATTAAAGCTTTGTTGGTATAACTTCCTACTTAATCACTTTTTTTTTTGGTTTTTCAGTATCTTCATCATTTCAGTGAGCTTTCTATGCTTCCACCACCCTCTTAGGATTCTCATGCATTATTGTGGCTTTTGGTTGTGGTACCTTAGGATTTGGATGCCTTGACGCCCCTTTTGATGTGCAAAGTCTCATTTCATCTTTATTGTTTTTGACAGCTCTTGTTTATGCATTTTATGCCATATCCATGCATCATGTTATGTTAAATCCATGCATAAATCCTTAACCTAGCATGTTTCAAGTAGGTTTATACGTTAACTTGCATTTTGTCATGAATCATTGTCATTTTTGGCATGCTTCACTTCATGAGATGTATGCATAGCACTTGTTTTTATTAAGACCACTGGTAAAGTTACCATCCCTATTCATGTTATGTGCCATCCCCTTGTATGTTCATATTCTTCTCATTTTCTAAGTGCATGTTTGATGGCTGTGAAAAAAGCTGATTTTTGAAACCTCCCTAAGCCAAGCATGTTAATCTCAACCAACAAGGATTAGCATGAACTTAGCATTTTCCTTAAAGTTAGCAAAAAAATCTTGGGGAAAATTAAGTTTTCCAAATCTGGAATCTTGGTTAAACGATCTCAAATCTTATTATTTTCCAACGAAAATGGCCGTGCCCTTGTTCCCAAAATGTTTGTGCCTTGTTTTTGAGTCAAAACCTTGAGTGGTATGATTAACAGGCTATTTCATTATCCCAAACTACTTCGGGGCTGTGCAAATGAGTTTGTGATGCTCATGCCACTCTTTCCCTTTAGTCATGGACGTTTGAATATCAATGACCCAAGTTTGGACACTAAAACACAAAGAAAAATAAAAAAAATCCCCTACTTTGCTTTGTCCCCTACTGGCAGCATAATTGTTGTGAATTGAAAAAAATTAGTTTAAAATCTCAAATTATTTTTCATGAATTTTTTGATATTTTTCTCTCAAAGTGAGTCAAATTATCTTTAAAATGATGTCTTATTCACCCCCGCATCATTCCGGATGAAAGAGTTATGATTTGTCAAATCTAAACTAACCAAAATCCCTTGAATCAGTAATGAGTATTTTGATCGGGCCGTTTAGACCCACTAAATGATTTTTCCAAATCCTTCAAGCATTTTTCCTAAAGAATTCATGAAATTCCCTTTTCAGAAAGGTAACGTTTGTAATTTTTTGATACCAAATGAGTCCAGCATGATTTTTCAAATTTTGACATATCCTATCCCTCGTATGCTCTGCCAGCAATGTAATTAATCCAAACTTGACAGTTTATTCCCTTAGAAAGTGATTTTTGGGGATATTGAAAATATTGTTAGATTGACCCTCGTCAAGTTTCCTTTCTAACCAATTTAGAATAAATTTAGAAAGTGGGATAGCACAATGCTGCCCCTATGTTTTTTGTTTGGTCAAAATTGAGTTGTTTTCTTGAGCTTCATCTCGAGACATTCAAATGTCACCATATCACCCTGATCAGCCTCGAGAACATGTTTTGACCTCCCATAGGCTTGCACTAAGGCAAGATTTTTTTTTTACATTTTTACCATCCTATTCACAATAATTTCCTTTATCAAAAAGCATCAAAATGCTCACTTATTTTCTAAATCACAAAGTTTTGTCAACTTAAGTTTTTTAACTCGACTTCTTTAAAGAGTGTCAGACATGTCACTTTCAGGGATACTCTAACCTTGACCTTCTGAGGTGCTACTCCAACCCCACTTTTTTCAAATTGTTAAGATTTAAAAATCTTTCTTTGCATAATTACTTATCATCCTCAGGGATACTCCAACCCCATCTTTCTGAGGGGATACTCCAATCCTATCTTTCAACTATAATTAAAATTTTCTTTTTCTCAGATTTCCATGAATGTGTAAAAGTCAAGCCCATTTTTATTTAAAAAAACCTCATTCAATCAAGGAACCCAATCCGTCTCGAAAATTGTTGATTCAGTTATTCCCAGATAATCGATGCCAATTGCGAAATAAATTCCAATAGTCTGTCCTTTCTTTTTATCATTACATTGAACGGTTCATGTTATGTTACTTCATTCGTTGCCTTACTAATATCATTTCTTTGTGATAATTATTCGCATTCATATTTTCAAATCATTTTAGGTAAAATTAAAGGTGATGTTCTCCGGGGGTATCTCTCTAGTGCCAAAAATAGAATATTCCATTTCCAAAGTAAAACCCAGAGGCCATGTTTACTAAAAATTCTTATATTCCCTATCTATCCAGGGTGTATATGAGATTAAATCTTTTCATCAAAACCTGGATTTGTTTTTCTATAAAATTCATGCATTAAAAGAGAGTTATATCAAATAGTGACAAGTTAAGATCAAAAGAATCAAAACTGAGATAAGACATAACTAGTAAGGTATCGATTTCGAGCATTGCGAAGAGGTTCATGCCTCATCATGCGTAACCAACTCCCGAACTCAAATGGTGAATCTTTGTACCATGCAGAGCACGGGATCTATGTTTCAAGTTTCATAACTCAAGACATAGGTTTCAATAGGCATCCGATCATGCCTATCCTAAAATGATCGATGGTGACTCTAAGCGGTGGCCACTTTGTGATAGTCATCCAAGACCAATAAGATGAACGATTCATCTTATGGTCCCTCCCACTGTATCATGAGTTGAGAACCCATACTTTCTCATTCTCATCGCGTTGCAAAGGAAAAGTCTAGGTCAATAAGACATTTCCTAGTCAAAAAAATATTTTAAGTCATATACACCCATGGATCCACGAGGATCTACCCTGGGGTATGTTGTGACAGTTATACCCTAAGAATCCATCCATGAAAAAAATAGATAGTTCCTTATGGTATTGTCAACTAGTGTATTGATATAGGGAAGAAAAAATTATCCTTCAAACTTGTTCAATTCAATTCCTAATAATCTAAACACATTTTGACTCTCCCATCATTTTTAAAATCCGAGATGATATTTGCAACCCACTTCGAGTATTTTGCCACCTCAAAAAATCTAGCTTCAAATTATTTCTTTACCTTTTCTTTAATCTTCAAAAGCATTTTTGGTTTCCTTTTCCTTAACTTTTGCTAAACTGGCTTGCAATCTAGTTTTAGAGGTAATTTATGGACCAAAATGCTCGAATCTAAGCTTAATATATTGATAGGAGCATACAAATATATCTCAAAACTCTTGAAATAGACTTATGAATTCTTTTTTGGAAGCAGGCATGAGAGTAGTTCTTACTCTAACTTCTTTTCTATCATCCTCATTATCCCCTAAATTTATCATCTCGATGGGCTCCTCATGGGGCATTATTTGTTTCTCTTCTTGCTCAATCATTTTTTGCAAATTGGGAGTTAAAATATGATCTTCAACATTTTCTTTGAAATTGACTTTGTTAAAGCAAATAACTCGTTCAAAATTGACCTCTAAATCCTGATTAAGACCATCCATTTTTTTTCAATTGGGAGATCTGTAAAGGTAAAAAAAAAGAAAAGAATGGCATAATTTGTGTATACATATGTAAAAGGAAAAGGGAATATTGATATAAAAAAATTAAAGATAAATAAATGGTTATATGCATTTTATTTGTGAAATGATAATTTAACATTTTAAATTCTTTTGCAAAAATAATCTTTAGATATCAAAGTGAGCTCCTAGAATTACTCTAGAAATGGCCTAAACACTATAGTGTTCTCGTTAATAGTCTAATTCTTCTAAACATATTCAGGTGGATATGGGCAGATTTCCTAGTCATCATTTGATTCCTTATTGTTTTCTCCCATAGTGGCCACATGACACCTTTGCAAAGTCTCATTAATCACCATTACAATATCCTTGTTTTTTTTCTTTTTTTTTAATTAATTACCTCTATACTATGAAAAATTTCCTTTAGGGAAAGGTAAAGAGCTATCTTTTGGCCTGATTCCTGATTGATAGCCTGGGTTGACTTTCTTCCTCGATTTTTATTCTTTGTTTTTTTTACTCTATTTTGACTTAAAACCCAACCATGTTTGTCTCATTTACCAATTATATTGATGGATTGGCTTATCCTTATAAATATCTTTTGAGCCATTTTCCAGCTCGGGCTCTTCTCCTAACTATAAGCTTGAGACCTATGTGAGTGCTCTTTGAAAGCCTAGGTTTTGGGATTATAGACTCTTTTGCCATAAAAGTAGCATTAAAAATCTCAAAGGTTTAAAATGAACACTTTTCAACTTTGGCATTTGTCTCATCATATGGTGTTTCAGTAGAAGTCATGCCTAAAATTTTTTTCCCTAGATACACTTACTATTTTTTTATCAATTACCAATTTAACTTTGTGATGAAGCAATGATGTATAAAACTAGCAAAATGAATCTAAGTTGCCTTTAATGCGAACCTTAGGATGAACACACAAACTAAAACCCGATTGGATAGAATTAGAATCCTCGAATCGTCTTCAAAGTCAAGCAAAGAGAACTTGACCCCAATCAAACCTACTGATTAGAACCAAAGTTATAATAATTTTGATCGCCACAAGTTACCCAGATAAGATCAAATGGAGTTCTTGTTTAAAGAACAAAGAAGAAGTTCTCACAAAGTGAAGAAACTCTCAAGTTTTTTTTTTATATTCCAATCTACTGAATTACATGAATAAGACTCCCTTATATAGGCCACAAATCTGTAGAGCCCTAA
>JBBYHL010000005.1:10528574-10541389 GCA_038381835.1 Adansonia madagascariensis
AAAAAAACAAATATTTTTAATTTTATACCGAGTATGTCAAATTCTAATATATAATTTAGTTAACAGAAATGATAATAAACTTTGGTTAACCAAATTTTTCAAAAAATTAATTAGTCAATTAATCAATGAAGTCTGTACTAGTTAATAACAGAAAATGATAATAACTTAATTAAATATGAAGCCAGCGTAAATATAGCATGGAAATACAATTCTGGTTATGTTATTGTCCCCCCCAAAAATCAAAACATCATTTCAAGAAATCCCCAAACTAATTTGTCCATTAAATGAAGAAGAAAGAAACCAAAAAGAAAAAGGGGAAATTAGGAAGGGGTTTCCATAACTTAAGAATGATACATTCATTCATTCATTCATCCATGCTTGACATATATAAAAAGAAAAATAAAAAAGAGACAATTAAATTATGAGGGAAAAGTAAAAAAAAAAAAAAAAGAAGAAGGGTGTTGGTATTTGATTGCATGCGCTAGCCCCTGCCATAGTGCAGAATCATGACGTTATTATTAGTGTTGTTATTATTATTATTAGGAGGTGTTGAAGTATAATCTGACGGAAGCAAAGTGAGAGCTTCTCTTGAAGGACTCCATATTTGATCTCTTACATGCTGCAACGTCAAGACTGGTTCAAGCTGTTGCCCTCTACATCTTATCTCTATCTGCAATAACGTCAATTTTTTTTTTTTCATACTAAATACATAGAGCTCATATATCATGCATGCAATTGTTAGTAATCTAGACTTCCAAGTAAAGTAATCTTCGTTGTTTGTTCTTTTTATGGTTGACGAAGCAACCACCAGATTTCACTTCAAAGTAACGAAAAGATGTCAACATGTGTGGGGTGAAACAATTAATTATAAAATTTGTATTTAATACATTACTAAAATATAAATATGTATTATCAATAAATAATATGATAATAATTTATTAATAAATTTTAAAATAATTATTAATAATTATATTTTTTATTAAATAATATTGTATAATTTATTATTACTATATAAATTTATGACCAACAATGCATCAATTATAATTTCGACAATCTTCAAACGTTAGCTCAGAAATCAAATTCTTCAGACACTAAGATTTGGAGGATTTTTTTTTTTTTTTTGGTTGGCCTTCCTCGGTGGCTTACGTCTTACACATAGTATGTCCCATCTCCCTTACACTCTACACATAAAATTTCTCCGTTTCTCTTTCAAACTCTTCTTCTTTACCCCTAAGATTAAAAATTAAAATAAATAAATAAATAAATTATTACTACCACTACAGTGCTACTGCAACTTGGGTCAGCGGTCAGGCATGGAAACGACCGCCAAAGGCTGCCCGTTAGTGCCACGATCTTAAACTGCCCGAAGTTAATCATTACGGGAACCACCTAGACTTTACTCGTAAGCCAAAATCATTATTCCTTGGACTTTTCATTTTAATATTATTATCTTTCTATATATACATACATAGTGCTATCACAATTAAGTATAAAATAATTATATTATTAAAAATTTTGGGCATAAAATATAATTAATTAAACGCAAGATTTGTAATGAAACCAATAAGCACGGCGTGGAATAGACGCCCATTTTTCTTCTAAAAAAATGTCTAATCTTTTTTTATGGATATATACAATACATAATTTATAAAATATATATGGTTAATAAAATAATATTAATTCATTAAAAATAAATTATATTTATTTTAAAATTTTTAATAATTTAATATTATTTTATTTATTAATAATATATAAATATGTATTATTAATATATTAAATATAAAGTCTTTTTATTAAATTATTTTTATTTATTATTCTTACCAAACCTAACTCAAACATATTTCACATACACCAATCACATCTCATGCACGTCTTCCTCACGTTGCTTTCTTTCAAAATAAAAATCCTAATGTCTAAATTAAAAGGTCAATATTCCTTTCTAATTAATTGTGGTGTTGATTTTTTTCCTTACTTTAACTTTTTTTTCCCATTTTAATTTTAAATATATTATTAATTAAAATATGAGAAAAGATTAATATTTAATGCTGCATGCATTCGGTTCACCAACAATAAAGAACTCATTTTCATGGGGGACTCTTATCTGTCTTTTTATGCTTTTATTTTTGTTCTTTTTCAACAACTAAGAATGATCTTGTTGTGGAATTATCCTTCATGCATTGCTTTCCCCCGACGTAAAATAGTGGGGGATTTTCTTTTTCCTTTTCTTCTAAATGTAATTTTTTGTGGTTGGTTTGCGGTAATGATGATGATGACGACGATGATGGGTCTTTTAAATTCCATCAAAGTGGTGCACCTCCGGTATTTTGGTGGCCCTTTTTAAGCACAATTCATGAGAATAAAAAAGGGTCCAGAAGGCTCGAAAAAAAAAATAGGAAAAAGAAAAGGAGGGCCTACAATTAGTTGTCCGAAAGCTGAGATGTAAGAAGCGAAAGCGTGACGAAAGGAAGAGATAAAGCATGAGATGGAGGGTTTGAGAAGGACAGGATCCACGTGTGATTTTCGGGGCCCTACGATATGATCTTACCACATGCTTATTGCTTAATATTAAACAAACCCTGTCCTTTTTTACTAAATGTCAACTAAGGACGAGATAAAAATCAAAAGATGAAGATGTTTTTAAACTATATATCTCAATCCATTGCACTTAAAAATTGCCAAAGTAAAAAGATGATCAAACCTTTCCCATTATCTCCATGAGGGTATCTTTTTGGCTTTTTCCCAGTATATTGAATATTAGTACCCTAGAGTCTGTAAATAAAGAGAAATTAGCTATGCTTTCTCTACATTATGGGTAATGATCGTGAGAACAAAATGGGTTAAAAGGGTAATAAATTTTTGCTTTAGATACCCACTACTATGGACAAAAATCATTGATGGAAGAGCAAGAAATGATTTATTTAAGGAGAAATGTTCCTAATAATCATCAAAGAGAGAGAGAAAGAGGAAGGAAGACAATCCTAACCCTACGCTGAAATCACTCATAACACTAATCATTGGATTTTTTTTGTTGCATGCCATGTGAGAAAGGAGAGATTTCAAACCGACCCTATGCTAAAATATATATAAAAAAAAATATCTATTAGCAGCTGCGAAAGAATTTGCCAAATCAATGGCAGCCGATCGAGTTGACCTAAATAACTACATGTGGAAGTTTTGTTTTTTATTTTTTTTTATTTTTTCTTATTGTATAAAATCAAGAGGATGTCTCAGCATGACGCACATCATATCTAAATATATTTTATGATGTTTTGAAATTAGGTGTATTTTTATTTAGGTGAAGAATATACAAACAGGCAATAGCTGTAACACTTGGGTTTTGATTGATATATATAAAAAATAAGGTTCTGTCATAATCTCAACTTGATTACTTCATGGCATGGAGTGCAAGGAAAGAAAAAAAATATATATATATATATATATGCATATCAATTCTACATTATTGTATAATTGATACTAGTTCAACTAAACAGAATGTCGAGGATGTCATAAATATCATATATATATATATATATTAGTGAAGTAACATATAGCTTAGATACTCTAGGTGGCAGGAGAGAGAGACAAGACATACAAATGATATTTGGAGTGGCAGAAAGGACATAAAGCAAAGTCCAAATTAACGTAGCTAACAACTTTTTTAATCTAACAATAACAATATATTGTCTCAAGATCCTCGTATCTACTTTCAATATTAGATGAAATGATGAGAAGAAATTATGGTTAGAATTTATCAGTTCTAGGCAAATATTCTGTCAACATGTCTACACGTACCCAAAAGATAAATTCAAAAAAAAAAAAAAAAAAACTGTTTCTCAAGCTACACAAACAAAAGCTTCATTTTGTTCATATATGTATATATATGTATTATACAAGGTAACCCTAATTTCAAATTATATGGCATTCTTAACTTAAATGATCTCCCAAGGGGATGACTTGGTTAATTTGATAGAAGTCATAGGGGATAGAGGTCAAACAACAAATTTAAGAGTGAAAGAACGCTATTTTATCTAAAGCTAATAGCTGGAGAAAGATTAATGCACGTTTATGTCTAGCTGTTAAACGCGTTTAGGAATTTTCTTGGGCAAAAAATATTTATATAAAGTATGTACAATTTCCCAATAATTTTTCATTTGGACCGTTGTTAAACCTAGCATCTCATCTTATCCTATGATTCTAAAATTTGCGTATAACAGGTTGCAATATTCTGCCTCATAATTTATGCATTTATAATTTTAGAAATCATCTATAATAGTTATATGCATGCCATGCATGAATATAAGTAAGCGAAATGCGAAATGAACTGAATGACACTAATGGATTATGGTACAATTTAATATATATATATAGGTTTATATTTGGTGCACGAACAATGTTTAAATTTACATACTGTCGGTGAATTATATCATATCACTTTATTAAAAGTTTTTAAAAATAAATGCAGACGACTTTTATTTTCAAAAGGTGACATCATTTGATTTACTAATAATTTATAGATTTATATACTGTCAATGCATCAAATATAAATATTTTAATAGCTTATATTAATTTATATATCATAGAAAAGAAACAAATGCAAATCTTTCTTGTTAACCCTTTAAATAGTTCTTAAAAATTTTCTACAAAACAAACACAATTTCTCCTCCAAAGTATATCCCAATTTCAAATTTCTCATTTCAGAAAGAGAGAGGGAAAGAGAGAGAAGTAAGGTTTAGTAGTAAATCATTATAAAAAGATTAAAGTTATGATCAAATGCTAAAGAACTGGCACAAGGTTTATTTGACATATAAGCTCTCTTTGAAACATATAAAAAAAAGCATTGGGATTTATGTTTTTCCATGATTAACTAATACATTGAGTGCGTATTTGAAACAAAAGAGATTCAATATTGATTGGCAACAAAGCAAAGGTATAAAATCATGAGGTTGTAAACGTGAAATATGTAAATGGGAATTGATTAGTAGGATTTTTTATGTCCTTTACAATTAATTTAACCCATAAGTCCCCAGGGTCCCTCTTTTTTTTTTTTGTTATCTGGAAATTAGAATTATCACCTAGCTGCTTTGCTTTTTGCACGTTTTGTAAAAATTTAATGATTGACTTTGGATATCTTAGGAGCTATTTATTGATAAAATAAAAACAAATAGAAAGAAAATATTTAATCTGAATTCAAACATGATTGCAAACGTGATTTTCCTCAATGTACGCTAGGAGTTTCATTTCACTTTATTTGTGTAATCATAAAATTGTAAACAACTATGTTCAAACTTATACTTTTGTGATACCTAATTATACATTAGTCTATTATAGGAATAGGAATAGGAGTATGGAATGTAAGCCTAGATGATCAAGGCTTCAATTCTTTGACGATTCTATATATGAATTCTTAAGACAGGCCAATGGTCATAATTTGTTGATGGAATGTTAGATTCTTAATTTCAGCAATTACATTTTTTTATGAATTTTGTTCAAATTTGAGGTAAGCATATTGGCATTGATTAGTCTTTAAGGGTAATGTCTATATACATTGCAAATTACATGACATTCAGAATATTCTACGTAGCCATGGCTTGAAGATTTGAAGGCAACCCTAATCATTTACATACAATTAATTACTTATTATATATATTTTTTTCCTCAATGTTCAATATAAGATTATAGATTAGTATTTGATATATTGATAGTGAAAATTTTTAAATTAATAAGTATGTTAAGAGTTTATCACATATCCAATTTTTATTTTTAATTAGTTTTTTTATTATATATAAGAGGTATCTATCATCTTATAATAATACTTAAGAAATCTAAAACTTTCTTGATAGTGAATAGGATAAAACTTTCTAAGCTTAATATATTTCTATAACTTTTTACTTTAGTTTATACCGCACATTGCTTGTGTCTTCAACCCCCTTCGCTATGCAAGTATGCATATTAGTTCATGGTGTAAAATAGTAACCTCCTTTGAACCTAGACTTAGTTTACTTGGTTCATGCAACTAATTTTAAAAAATGACATTAAATAAGTCTCGACTTTATTACAAGTAGTATGTATCATCCTATAACATTTCTAAGAAATCTAAAATTTTCACTGATAATGTATAAGATAAACTTTTTAGGATTAATATATTTCTATAAGTTTTTGCTTTAGTTTATGCGTAACCTCATTTGAATCCAAACTTAGTTTAGTTAGTTCATTTAATCATTTTTCAAAAATGATATCAGGTAAGTTTCGGGTTTGAATCTTAATATCTGTAACCCTTTCCTTGATCTTTATCTTCGTACCCAAAAGAAAAAAAAAGGAAAAAAGAAATAGTAACCTCATTTACTGAAGCAGGAAAGGCAATTCCTCTTCCATTTACTTGGTGGTAGGTAGTTTTCACTATGTTATCTCCAAATTCCTACAATTGAACCCTACATCTTTAATCCTGTCACTGAGAACATCCATAACTAACTAAAACAAGAAGCTAATAACCATTTTGTAAGGCTCATTCATTACTCTGATTAGTAAATACATTTGGGCAAAGCAAAGAATAGGGGTTAAAACACTAAAGAATATTAGATAAGAAAATGGCTACCTAAGAAATATACTTCCCACCTAAATTATATGATGTTCTCAGACAAGAAAAAATGAGAACAAAAAGTGGCACTGTAAGAAAAATGCATTTAGTTCCGCTGTTTCTGTCATGTCCCTAATACCAACCACGTCCTATAATCATTCAATTAATTTACTGGATAAAAAAGATAACTTAGTTTTCTCTTTTTGTCTCTTTTATGGCTTGATCATGTTTTGCTAACCTAAACCAAGTGAGATATGCAAAAAATGAAGCATAGGGAAGGCAGCTCACCCCCAACATATTGGCATTTTAATGGGGAAAAAAAAAGTGTTGCATTTATGATTTTGTTTAAATACCTCTGATTCGCTATCCAGTCTCAGCTTGTTAACCAGATACTTCATTAATAACCGCACTGTCATCTTCCCGTCCCTGAAGATTCAAAACCAAAAAAAAGAAAAAAATGAACGCCAAAACAAGAATGAGTTTTTAAAGCAGAAAAATGACTTCTATGAAAGCTTGAAAAAAGCCAAGTAATAAATTGGAATAAACAGAGGGATGAAATATTATTACTTGATTCTCAGATAACTCTTTGGTAATTGAGGCAAGAACGGTTCTTTTGCTCTGAAATGGAAAAAAAAAAATTACCAAGTTAATTTCATCAAAAAGTGAACTCCCATATTTTCAAATACCCCCTGGTGATATGATTAAAGACAAAAGGTGAGGCTAGTATTTTTCCAAGTTCTTTTTTTTTTCTTGTTTTTCTTGTTTTATACTACTTACTGATTTTGTAAAGCTTGTAGCATAAACCAAATGCCAGAATGGGGTCTTCTAGGAGGATCAATGATTCTAACCTCCGAGCTCGGCCCGGCAACATCCATTGATTGCACCTGAAATGGTTGGGCAAAATAGGAGCCTATTGGCACCAAAGAAGAGGAAGAAGAAGAGGAGGAGGGATCTGCTGCTATATTTTGTGATATCGGATTAAATGCCCAGCTAATCTCTCCATGATGATGAGGGATCATGGAGCTGCTTCCTTGTTGGTGTTGAAAGAATAAAGTACTAAAACTATGCATAACCGTGGGACGTGGTGGAGCTCGAAATTCAGGCATGTGAAACATAGGGGCTAATGGCCTTGCTTGTTGCGAGCTACCACCAGGTAATAGATCAAGCTCGATCAACCTTCCTCTTCTTGCCGCTGGATCGCCTTGATTATGCTTGTTGTGGTCATATCTTGTTGCCTGACCCCCAATACTGAGTTGAAGCCAACCTTCATCCCTCTCTTCTTGTTCTTGGTTGTTATCCTTGGAGCAGGATCCCGCCTCATTAAGACTACTAGTTCTTGATTCATCTTCAGCCATGGAATTAGCACCTAGATCAGATCCTAAGCAAGCTTCACTGTGGTAGTCATGGCCCTGGACACTGCTCATATGACCAAAACTCTCTGTGTAACTGCTACCGCGATAACAATAAAAACCACCACCGCCGCCGCCGCTGCTGTGAGGAAGATGATGTTGTTTAGAAAGGTTTTCAGCAGGAACCATGGTCATGCCTGATAACCCAAAAACTCGAACAGCCTGTTTGAAATATAACTAGAAGAAGGAAGAAGAAGAAGAAGAAGAGGAAAAAGATGATGATGATGATGATGATGATAACAATTCCCCAGCTTAGTCTTGATCTCAACATAAGCCATGGATGAAAAAACGTTTTTCAATCTGTTGCTTAAATTGGAAAGAAGAATCTATGGTAATTGCCATAAACATATTTTTGGAGTAGTGGAATCAAGAAAGCGAGAGACACCCATTAACCAGAGACGAATTGTCGTTCCCTTATATTTCATTGTGAACATATCAAAGGACAACAAAGAGAGTAAACGTTGTAAATCTCACTTTCCATTAATTCTGTTTGTTTGGAAGCATGTAGAAATGAAATAGTTGAAGGGAGGTAAAGAGAGACGGTGGTCGGTCAGTCAGTTAGATTAAATAAATGATAAAAATATTGTACATATATATATATATATATATATATATATCTCTCTTAAAGGAGGTCGAACTGTAATATTTTTTTGACTTTACTAAGACGAAAATATAAGTTCCTCTTGTTTTTTTAATGGGAAAATATATTTTATATCCAAAGGGTCCCCCAATCAAACGGCTTTAGACTTTAGGGCATGTTCCAAGGAGAAAATGACTGTAAAGGCTCTTTCTTTTTAGAATGTCACAAAAAGGTCCTTTTTAAGACCTAATCAGAGGTTATGGGGAACGTCTACCCTTCCCTACAAAAAAATTAAACTACAATTGGAATGTTTTAAATCAGACAACCGAAAAACCCCCATCACGTCGCCCCCCTTTGGTTTCGTCACCACTTGCTTCAATTATTTAGCAATTTAAGTATTTATATATTTTATTATATTGTAATTATATTTAAAATATTTTATATTTATATAAATTTTGATAAATTAATATTATATTTTTTATAATATTTAAGATATATTCTTCTCGAATTATATTTTAGTTATGTTATTTGTGTTATTCATTTAATCATATGTAATATTATCAAGAATTCAAAGACCTAATGAGTCTCATGCTTTTGGACTCGCCGGATCATAACCATTATTATAAATTCTATATTAAGTACAAATGGTCTCATATAAACATTTATGCTTAGTACTCTCTGATGTAAGACAAAGAGTCTGGATAGGATTCTTAGAGAGAAGGTTTGAGAGTAGAAAGGGGTCAAACACAATCAATGGATGGTTCTTTGGGTGTAGTAAAACAGGAAAGAAGAAAATTTTCTTTACTAATTTTGAATTTTTATTCAAGAAATGGATGCCTTCGACAAAGCTAAGCTTTTATAAAGCAAGTTTAGGCCTTCCAACTTACAATTCTTCAATGACAATTAACAATTACAATTTTCTAAACACAATTTACTAGAATTTAACCCTAAAGAAATAAAATGATTTCAACAATTGAACTTCCTAAAAACAATTCTTAGAGAATCAAAATGACAACTAAATATTTCCTTGCTACTGCCCCTGCATTAAGCTCTCTAGCTAGCCATTTAATTTCCCTGGAAAAAGTAATAGAAATTTGCAGCAGCCTAGGTAGGGATACCGAAAACATTTCCCCTGCAAAGCCTGCTCAATTCGTTTTTCATTTTCTAAAACAACAGATGTCAGTTGTTTGTTGGGAATAAATCCGATAGGAGTATATTCTTTAACAGGAAAAATGGCAAGTTTAAAAACATGCTTGCTAAAATGCTCATGCCAATGCTCTGGAAATGAGACAAGAAGAGGGATCAGAGGATTGGCAATGGCATAATGAGAGATTGCCTGTCAAAATAATAAGAAATTAACAACACTAGAGTATGTTATTAAGATGTAATTAAACAAAAAAAAAAAACTGAACGGGGGAACTTTGGCATGCATGATGGTGTTTCCCCGTAACTCGAGAATCGAAAACACAGTGACGTGGGCTTTTCATAGGACATTCGTTGCTTGAAGCATGTGCCTCCCACCCTCCCTGCAATTAACTGAACGGGAAGAGCCCTCTCATTTGTCAATTCTTTTTGCGAGATGCTTTAATATTTGAATAATTATATTGAGTTATCAATTATTTTAAAATTAAATTAAATTAAATTTTTAATTAAATTTTTTTAATATTTATTTTCTCTATTAACTATCAAGATTTTATTTAAAAAACGTAAAACTTCTTTCTACTTAATTCATTGGACGTTGATCTCACATTTGTTAATATAGTTATGTTCTTTCTCCCTCCGTTAATGTTATACTATTTTTTATATATTATGTTCTCTGTTTTAAAACTTGGAGGAAGTGATTTAATATTTGATTAGGGACAATGGGTGCTGTTAGCTGCCTGATATTTTCCTGAAAAGCTGCTACACTTTCTTTCCAGCCCATCAAACACGCCCCATCCCTTCCCCCCCTCTCTCTCTCTCTCTCTCTAAGATAACAAGAAACAAAGTGACTTTTTCAAAGAGGAGTCAAATCAACAAATTTTCTTAACTCAAAATCAAGGATGAAAACAATTATTACCCATTTATAAAATGTCAGTTGGCATGCAACTTAAAAAAATATTATTTGTTTTAACCTGAAAAATATTCTCACAGTTTTGTTTATATAAAGGTGCGTAAAAGTATGAACATTAAGTCTATATATATATAACGTATCATCACAAATTATCAATATGATGAGATTTGTGCTTTACGAATGCCTTTTTGAATTTCTAGTCAATCCTTTAATTAAAGGACTTAGGACATGATCGATTTACATTTATTACGAGTCTTTATTTCCAGTTTTATGATATACAATATTTAAGATTTAATATTTTAAAATTAATTTAAAAATTTTTAATAAAATAATATTATTAAATTAACTTATAATATATATTATTGATGTATCAAATATACGTTAAAAAAAGCATCAAAAGATGAAAGGCGTGGCCTCTGGGTGACAGTGCATGGTCATGGAAGGACTTTAATTATGCTGGGAATAAAAGTATGCAGGCTAGGAGCATTCATGAGGATATCTTCCCCCCAAAGTTTCACCGTCAAGATTCCAGAAAGTGGACACCCCCCACCCCAACCCCCCAAATTTTTCTCGATTTACGAGCCCATTTGAACACAAAAATACTCATTATTATTTTTCGTATAGCATTAAAAGCTGCTTTTGTGTATAGACACACGTTTGATTTGAGAATGATTTCATACTTAATTTACAAAAATAACTTTCCACAATTTCACACCCACATGGTGTACTATAATTTTTTTATATTTATATTTCAACCTAGACTCGATTACACACATGGGGATCACATCATTTGATGATGGAAAGATGATTCTTCTATGGTATTGAAATCATGTTGCTATAATATTAAGCTTAAAGTTATACTAATCACATAGTATATGTTGATAAAATGGTGGGACTATATATGTGCCAAATTCCATGTTACTGCTAAAATAAGAAAAAATCACTACGTATTATTATTATTATTATTATTATTATTATTCATCACTGTTAATTTGCCCCCATGTAATTATTTAATTTAATGATCATCTTTAAGTGGCTAACGTGACACACACATTTGTTTTCGTTTGAAATAACGTGATAGGCACGTCTTTTTTATCGTACCAAACTATCAATTAATATGCTATTTATCACAACGTTTTTTTTTTTAATTATTTTTTCTGAAAGAGAGTGTGTAAAATCTCATATTGTTTTGCTGCGAATATATATATATATATATATATGAAAGTTTTGATGACGAGTGAGTGAGAGGCAGTACGTACAGTGCAAACAGAACAAAAGATGAGAGGAAGAAAACAGCAAGAAAGAGCTGAAATTCTATGATTATGAATGGGGCCTTATGATGAAATGCTAAGCGACGGAGTATCTTGACCTTTTTTTCCCCCTTTTAGGAGGAAAATATACGAGAGGGGCAAGTATTGGTGTATACGTAATGGTCATTGACGGGTCCTATTTCTCAAATTAAGACTTCGAAGAAAGAAAGAAAGAATGAATGAATGATTTCAAGGATAATAGGGTCCAAGAAATTAATTTATATTTGATGTATTATTATTTTGTAAAATTATACATCATTAAGGAATAATATAATGACAACTTATTAATATATAAACACAAAAATAAAGGAAGTAACAAGCTTATAAACTCGTCGTCGTCATGATCATCAAATCCAATCATATTGCGTAACAAAAGCAAAACAAAATAGCAAATCACCATTTACGAAGGAACAAGCCAAAGAAAAGAAGAGAGAGAGAGAGAGAGAGAGAGAGAGAGAGAGAGAGACAGAGAGAGATATGTGTTTGCATGTGCATGTGGGATAATGAGTGGCAATGTCAGTCCATGCATGTGAAAAACAAGTGGAAGTTTGATTCGTTACAACAGAGAGACAAACAGCCGAGAGAGAGAGAGAGAGAGAGAAGTGCATAATGCATGGCGTGGTGTCGGAGGCTCTCGTCAGGATTTTCAAGCACGGCTTATCTTTGGCTTTCAATGCATGTGACACTTGGAATCCTTTTGCCATTTCTCGTCTCCCCTCCTCCTTCCTCCTTTTACATAGACCAGCAATAATAAAGCTATAAAATTACGGGACACAAAAAATTATAATTAAAATAAAATAAAATATTTTAAATATTAAAATATAAATTAATATTTAATACATTAATAATAAAATTTTTTATTTTTACAAAAAATTATTATATATCTTAT
>JBBYHL010000005.1:10566131-10578258 GCA_038381835.1 Adansonia madagascariensis
TATTCCGAATTTCCTTTCCCATCTTCTCCTTATTTATAGTATTCATATAATTTTCTTACCATTAAAACTTACTTATTGTTCATTCTTATCCCTCTCCATGTTCAATTTTAACTTCCTTTTTTTAAAAAAAATTTTGCATAATTCCCTTAAATTTGACTTTCAATTTTCTCAATTTAGTCCCTCGATTTAATCACTTTAATTCCTCAATTGAATTATTTTTCTTAACACCACTTCATTATTTTAATGTCATCAATTTAATCTCTTTATTTCCTAATTCCATGGATTGATCCTCCAATTTCATCTTTCCCAACTTCTGGACCACTTTTAATGTCCGTTTGCCTGAGCTCCCCCTTCATGACTTCTTTCACTACGAGGGAACCACGTCTGGCATCAGTCGAAGTAGTGGAACGTCCCCTTGAATCAAAGGGAAAGCTTCCGCACCTCTCTATAAGAGATACAATTCGGTATCTGAATCGATTGAAGGAGAGTGAAGAGGCAGCTACTCCCCCAATTTTTTCTGAGGTATCGATCCGGGGTTCGATACTTACTGCATGTTTTCCACAAAATTTTCCATTTCAATTCTTCAACCATTAACCATTACGACTAGCTCAACTTATTAATATTCAACTAAGGAAAAGAAATACATTTAAAGATTAAAATCTCTGGGAAAATTAATTTGAAAATCCAAAAAAAAAAAAAAAAATTTGTGCCCACCCATTTTATATTCAGCTGGGTTGGGTACAAACAATCTAAGAGAAGATATTAAGTAAACATGACGTTAATTTCTTGGCATCGCTTAAGGATTACGGACCGGAAGTTCTTAATTCGGCTTGGTTGAAAAGATGGTACTAACATAGCACTTGATGCCGAGGCTGAGTTATTATTTTGGATGATTAAGTATACTTTCAAGTCTTTCTTGCCTGCAACCACCATATATAAAAAAGAAAAAAAAGAAAGCCCTTATGATTAACCACACCAACCGTAGTAACCGGCGATTCCGTCACCCTCGGATCATGGCTTGGATTTCGTGGTTGATGAAGACCGCTGTATTTTAATGTAAAATCACGAAGGTTATTGCATCTCTACAACAGGGAGCTATATATCCTACCGTTGGTGGGCTCGACGCCGGAGGAACTTCTAGGACCGAAAAGCCTAGTGAGCTTGGATCTTGACCACAGCTACCCAACTGGGTCCATCCCTCTTTCTTCTTTCCCAAGCTCTCCGATCTCAAAGTTCCTGAAAAGATTTGTCCTCTCTTTAGCATTGTGAAATGGTTGATGGTAAGTCAATGATGTTTATGTTAACCTGTGGACGCATTACAAACTCAGTCCCTGTGTCAATATCCAAATTCCATGCGGACGACTGAATACTCCACAGACTACAAGAAATGGAAATTTAAAACTCCTGTGAGCATGGCTTTGGTTATAGTCTCTCTTTCTCATAAATAATAGTATTTGTCTGTACTTCAAAATTTTCCTCCCCTCGTATTAGTATTTAGATACTATACATGAGTAATTCTGCGACATTAATCTTCATTAATAGGAATAAAGGACTAAACGATTCTAAATGCTCTCCTATGATCTTATCCTATGTTTCTCGGACTCGAGAATGAGTTATCTAAAACAGATATGTTTAATTTTTTAACGCTTCCATATATTCGGAGGATCTTTGGAAGATTGCATCTCATACCCACGTTCGAATACATGTCAAACATAGGTACTTCAAGAAAAAAATAAAGATTCGGAGCAACATATATCTTATCTGCATTGCAATCAAACTAGTTCATGTTCTTTGAGCACAAATTGCTTTGACTCTACTAAGATTTAGAGTTATCTCATCCAAAATTGGCTCAAAAACTTCAAAAATCTGGCAGAAGATGGAAGTTTTCTATCTCTACCCTCTTAACTTTAGAAAGTGCCCCTATGTTAAAGTAATTATAAAGTGATAAAATTGTCCCCTATCTATATGAACTATAACTTATAAACTGCAGGTTAAATATAGGGAGGCCTATGGAAATGACAAAAGAAAGGTAAAATATTCAAAATTCTTCGTTCAAGCATAATCTTAATCTTTCCCCAAAATCCAGACCTACTCTAAGTTTCATTCAACAATAAATATTCAGATATTTACAGCCGCTAGGGAACAACACATAGCTCATCAGACGCAAATAAGAACATTTTAATATGATTTACACTACGCCTTCACAAACTTTGCTATAATACAAAAGAAATTGCAAAATGGAAAAAGTAATACATATATATATATATATTTGACTTAACGGGAGTCGGTAACTAAACAATAAAATCAATCCACGCAAGATTAACGGGCATCGAACCAAAATCAGATCTTCAAAATCAACCAAATGCGTCCCTATCCAATCATTACCTTCTGCATTAGGTAACTAAAATTTGCAACCAAAAGGAATCTTAAGCGTCTAGCAATGGCACCATTAGACTTTCACTCAAAAGACAGGAATAAGCTGAAAAAATATAGCAGACATTTGTGGAAAAACATTTCAGCTTGCCCATTCCAATTATACATGTTCATCCAAAACGAATGCTCTTAAAGCAAGTTTCTCAAAAATCTTATTGACAAGACGTAACTATTATTGCTTCGACAAAACACCTTGGGTCCTGTTTCTGGCCAAATTCTTAATATATGAGTACAACAGTAAATTATATTAGATTTACAGGAAATGCTCTCATAAACTCTATATGTTAGCCAAGACTTGGGAAGAATGTCAAATATGAATATGTTTAAACTTTTTAAAAGTTTTTTCATATATTTGGAGTGCTGGGACTCTATACCCATGTTCATCGAATTTGTCAAACATGGGTATTTTAAGAAAAATGAGAAGTCGGAGAAACATAATTATAAACTTGTGAGAGCAACATAAGACAAATCAATCCACCTATAGGTCCTATACTGCCAACTATTATTTAGTACAGTAATTTGCAAAGGGTAAAAGAATTGAATTGTCTATTAATGCCGTGAGAAAATACAAAATTTCTCAACAATGAAGGAACGCATGGCAAGTATCCATGCCGAGCGTTCATCATAATAGACAAGGAGCACCTAAAATATATAACAATGAAAATAGGAAAAAATTAATAGACAAGGATATATGAACATCTGCACCTGTACGATACAGTAAGGACAGTCGTGGTTCCCGCAGGTCTGGAATGAAATCAGTACTAGAATTAGATATAATCAATCAGCTCCTGCATCAATCACATACCAACGGTAAGAAATATAGAGGAAAAAAAGATATATAGAAAGCTACCATAATGAATAATATACTATTGTTCATGCAATTGACCTTGCATGCTGGGATAATACCAAAGAAGAGTACCCCAGATGGAACAATCTAATCCATCAAAAGTTTCCAAGACTATCGCTTGCTAAAAAAAAGTTTTGGTTTGGGGGGGGGGGGGCGGCAACATCAAAATAATAATAATAAAATGATGCCAGTATGGCATGAAAATTCCAAGACTGCTTCAAAGCATCAAAGGAGCTATAAAACCACAATAAACTTGGAGAAATAAAAGTATCAGAACATAGAAGAGGCTGGACAAGCAAAAAGCCAAAAAACCATTCCGTGAATTTACTGGATTGAAAGCATATATTTGACTTCCGAATATAAACTATGAAAAACAAGTACTGAGTTGCACTGATGCTCATGAATAAGCTATCAGACCTATCCACTACTAGCCACTGTAGAATATTGTGATGCATTCAGTTATTATTCACAGCCTTCATACTGAAAACAAAAATGCTCAAGTTCTGACATTTTTTAGGCATATTCAGTTTTTAACGATTATTGAAAAGTTATAAAGTATGTAAATATTGAGAAAGAAAACTGCACAACCAATGATCAATCAACTGGTAAAGTCATCCCATCCAATGCTTCCCCTGATAGCACCAAACAACTTACTGGAATTTTAACAATTTTGGCACGAGTTTTTTAAATGGATCAGAGGAAACATAATATTGTATTCAGATTACCTATCAACGGTGTACGAACTATTTTATGATAGCCGGATTCAAGATAAAGATATTGGTGTCAAAGGAGGTGAGGCAACATCTTCAGACATCCCTGAACTGATAGCAGTTTCCACCGGCCTCGTCACAGGTAATGACACCACTCTATGAGTGCTTGACGGTATGGAGAAACTGCGAGTAACAACCTGTGGAGGTTGTGGCAGTGGAGAGGCGGCTCTTGACACCACCAATTGATTTGCTGTAGCAGAGACCCCTTGACCTCTAGACATCAAGGGGCCTGAATAACCAACTGAGCCGAGAGGCCCTGAAGACTGGGAGGCTGAACCGGCTGGGGGTCTAGGAAGTTCATGAAGTTCACTTATTTTAGGTGAGGACACAAAAGTAGGGGAAGCACTTGGCGATACTTTTGGAGACGCTGCTAACCGTTGAGGCATTGGATTTCTCAAAATTGGCCCAGAGAACAATCGGGGATGTTCAACTGAAACAGGTTTGGTAGGCCATGGTTTACTTGTCAATGGACCAGAAAAGGCTTGTCGTTTGATTTTCTTGGGATCAGAAGCCGCAATTGGACTAACTCGTGGAAATAAAACCTTATCAGCCAAAGGAGGGGGTTGTCGAGTTGAAGAAGCAGGATTATTGCTCTCTCTCTGAAATGGCTGTGTATTTATAACAGCAGATCCAGAAATTTTCTCATCTCCCAAAATCCTTGCATATTTCTTATGTTCAAGTGGAGATGAATGCCACATATTGTTTGAATGCTCATTCAAACTAGTCTTTGAAGAGGGAGGAGCTGGATTACCTAGTCCAATAGAACCTTTTGTGGCAACTGGTGTCGGTAATACATATGAGCTGAACTTCCGTGTAATTAATGGTTGAATTCTCTTAGAAGGGTCAGATTTATTCTCAGCAAAAAGAGGGGCTGATTGGCTGCTATTCCTTACTTCCCCTCTAAATGAAAACGAATGGCGACGGCTTCTTTCTAGATTTTCCTGTAACATAAGGAACAGTAAATTATACTTGCGATAAAGTAGGTATTTGCTGCACAAAAGAGGGATAAGAATAATGTAAAATTTGAGGTTATAAAGTTGCTTTAATGGAAGCAGAACATATTTTGTGTGCAGCAAATGTCAATGGATATAAATATGTTAACCAATAGGACTCAACTATCGAACTTGCATAGTTACTTGTATAGTCCGCTGAAACATGATACGTAATAGGAAGATTAGTCTCAAAATATTTGATGGTAAATTCCTAAAGACGAAAGTGCAAACGTTATATCAAAAATCAATATAGTTTTAAGCAGATAAGGGATATATAATATGGATTACAAATAATGGAATGAATTATTATCAGGAAATCTCTATATGCATATACATAATTGAAATTTGCAATAACTAGCCTCATTTTGTGAACAGCAATTAATATTATAGTAAGTTCTTTACCTTTGCAGCCTCGACCATTGCAACTTGTGGAAATGTTAGGCCTACTTGATCCAACTGCAAAAATCACATGGAAAATTATCAGCCAAGCAAAAATAACAATGAAATCATTCTATAATTAGGACATTTAGAGGTCCAAATACAAATTAATTCTTGTTTTCTGCATGCCAACCCTGTGTGAGGTCCATAGAACTTTTTTTATAACAACAAGGAGAATGAAATCCGTTCCACACACACAAAAAAAAAAAAAAAAAAAAAAAACACACACACACACACACAACAACAACAATTGCATTTCAGCAAAGAAGAAGTTAGTTAGCTTTTCTTAGCCAGAAATAGCATGTTAAATAGTAACCTCCATTGAATGCCGTGATGTAGAAAATATGTTCTGATCTTGATCATTTTGTCTATAGTCAAAGCTCAATTCACCATCATTCCCATTGTCGTCATCATCGCTATCGTCCTCATCATCATCATTTTCATAATTGTCATCACCATCACCATTTTCTCCGTCATCGTCTTCAAGTCCACTGAAGTGGTAATCAATATGTTGCTTTTCAGTGATCGTCTGCACATGTGGCTCTATTTCTTCAAGAGACTTAACAGCCTTCTTAAAAAAGTCCAGCTGCTTTCAAGCAAAAGGAAATAGGTCAATAACCAACAGCAGAAGATACAAAAAAAATTCAATAAAGTACAAAAAAAGAAAAGAAACCTGAGCAGCATGGTGTCGTGCTGCTTGTGTAAGAAGGCTTCTTGATTGTCCTTGCTTTAGAGATTTCAATCGAAAAACAAATAACGTTGCCTCCTCATCATATGCATCATGTGCTACTTGTAATTCCTGCATGGAGAAATTCTCCCCTTTCCCACTTTTTGATCTTCCTCTTTCTTTGTGTTTCATTGTGATATACTCGTACACATTTCTGTATATAACAGACCAAATATCAGAAGCTATTATCTTGGAAAGCTGAATCTTGTGTCTGCTTATTTATCAAAACATATATAACTAAAAGTTAGACCTTTTCTCATCACATTGCCGCTTCATCTCCTGTACCAGCAAAGGGGAAAAGTCACCCAATATTACGTCATTTAAATACTTAACTAGCTCTATAATACACAGTGCAATAATTTGTGTAGCCAAAAAATGCGATTCACCAAAGAAAATTTAAGCTTTTGTTGATAATATTCACATATACCTAAGAAAATGATCATATGTCAATGCTTTTGAAGGGAAAAAAAAAACATAACATACAGGGTCAAGATACCAGAGAAGCCCACATAATGTACCCAATGTCAGATTCTTATCTGAGCCCTTAAGATGTTTGAATGAACTTAAACCAATAATGATTACAATATACAAAGCAAGTTTCCAAGGGGTAGGTCGTTCGAAAACATTTAGGATGTCATCCCAAGGGTTCATATATTTTAAACACAACATGAAGCCGAACACAAAGGAATTTCTTGGCATTAATTGGCGAATAAGTTCTACTCCTTGAAAGAAGTAATAAATAAACAAAGAAAGATAATAAAGGCCTCTTTTCCGCACTGTTGTTCACTCTTTCACACAATTTCCAGGTTTTAAACTTTCAAAATTGTTCAGATTAGCTGGACAAAAGTGGACTAATAAATCTTAAAAGAAGACTATACTCCTAATACTTTATCTTCAAGATCTCTAGCCAATATCTTGATATTTAAATGTCCAAAAAGTAGAAAAGTAAAGGATATTTAAAAGAAAAAAATAATTACAATCAAATAATTGAGTCCTAGATCAACAAGAAGGGTTAAAAAGCCAAACTGAAAGTGGCAATCTTCACATGATAGAATGATCTGAAATAGCTTTGCACGGCAAAAGACCAAACAGAACTTGCAGATAATTGGACGAAATAGTAAGAACAAACCTCAACCGTTCGAAGTTCATTAAGAAGGGACTCCGATGGGCTTGTGATTGTCTGGATTATATGAGATCGCTGAAGGATGCAAAGTAATAATTTATTAGAATATTAAAGAAGGAAGACGCAAAATTTTGCGAGACCTTTCAGATTGCAACCAAAAAAAAAAAAAAGACTCACATAGCGGTCAACAAGTTTCTGGAGTCCAAACTGTACTTTTCCAAGCATTAGTAATACTTTGCCTGCACAGGAATCAAAGCAGCTTATTTTTACACATCCCTTTTTGAAATGATTTGCTGCTACATATAACAACTATGATGCACCTAAAACCAACTACTACTATTTGAATGTGCCGAAGTGGGTAAAAAAAGTATCAATGCTATAACAGTCCTAGAAAAAAATCTGCATCATCTAGAACTTGAGAGATTGAAGGTAAAAACATTAAGGATGCATTCCAGATGTCAGATATACTAAATGATAATAAATTAAGATTTTACTTGATTCATTTCTTAAATCAAATATGACAACTAAAACAGAAGAAGTACTTTCAAACTGGGCACTTTATAAGGGGAAAAAAACTTATTACCTAGAAAGGTAATGAGTTCAAATGTAAAGACTTACATAGAAAGGCATATGTTATTTGTTCATGTTAACCGGCAACATTAAGAATTATAGTAGAATAATATTTATCTGCTTACCACTTTCTTCATCATCATTTAGTGCAGTTTTCGCAAGAAGACAAGCACCCATTTCCCGCAATGACTCCGAGAATTCTGAGAATGAAAAGGACTACATGAGAGATCTTTAGATTGGCATGGCTCACAAAGTCTTCCATACTAAAAATCAGAGACCAGATAATTAATGTTTGATCATCATGCTTTAGCTTGGACCAACATATAAACTACCATCAATTAACCAATGCCATCATTCTTACAGCACTATCTGTACCGTTGGATTATAAAATTGTCAATCTCCAGAGCTGGGACTTGGGGGAAAAAAAGAAAAGAAAAGAAAACTTAAATTCAACAATGACATTTACATCATGCAGAAACAAGCATTTAAAAATATTAGATGATAATAATGCTACAAGGTCCTGCCCGGCCCGGTGGTCAAGGGTCTACTTGTTATCCAAATCGTCATGGGTTCAAACCCAAGAAACAGTCTCTCCATATATAAAAAGGGTCTGGGGAAGCCTTTTGCACCGGTTACAACTTTTAGATGATAATAATGCTAGAGCTGAACTCGATTTATTAATTACCATGAAAAGAAAAAATTGTGCCATCATAGAAAGAGCTTGCCTTCCCCAGGCCCTGCTTATTGCGGGAGTCTTGTGCACTGTGTACAGCTTTTAGATGATAATAATGCTAGAGCTGAAATCAATGTATTGATTAAGATGAAAAGAACAAATCATGCCATCATGGAAGAGCTTGAAATAATTTAATGATACCTATACAACCATAACACATATAACCAAAAGAACATGCGGCATATATCAAAAAGATCAAGATCAACCCTTTAAAAGCATAACAAGAATAACAATTCAGAACGCCCATAAATGAAGCAAAAAGTTTATTTCAGTTACACAAAAAAGAAATACAGCAAATTCAGAAAAACAAAGGAAACATTTCAATAAATTACCGAAAGCACTATTTGCAGTTGCTGCAGCTGCAGAAAGTAAGCTGTCATAGCAATCTCTCATATCCTGCATATCCTGTCAAATTATACAAAACCATCGATAAATCACCTTTGCCCCCAACAATATAATCACTACGTTTCAATTATTTACGGGAACAGTTTCATGACAGTCCAAATCCAAGCCACAATTTGGAGTGACTAAATAGAACAAAAAAAAAAAGCTTTTTTTTTTTTCAAAAAGAAGAAGAATAGATAATGCATGATGTTTCATAAAAATTAAAGAAAAAATCTTAATTCATAATATGAGCTCCCAAAGCAAAGAGAAAACCCTAACCGAACATTTGAAGAATGAAAAGATAAATGAAAATTAGAGGAGGAGGTCGAACTAGAAATCGCAATGACCATGGAAACATTTTTTTTTTAACTAAAGGAAAAATTCGTTGGAATTGTTAGCAAGCAAAGAAAGGGAGGGAGGTGTTGAAACGGACCTGAGAAGCCTGAGCGAGCTCATCCAATTGAGGCAAAGGTCGAAGATCTCTTCGGTCCTTGGATTCCCCACCGTGCCGGTGAAGTGCAAACCCTCGCAATCTTCTCAGAGAAGTCTTCATTTTCTTTTTGCCTTACAACACGAAAAAGTCCCCTCTCTCTCGCTCTCAATATTTATGTTTATATTTTACTTGATTTCAAATTTCGGAATTTCAGAACAAATCCCCTCCCCTCCCCCTTCCGTCTTTCTTCGTCTTCTCTTCTTTCAACTTCGCTCTTTGAACTACTTTTATTAAGGATTATTATTATTATTATTATTATTATTATTATTAGTTATTAATATTAATCTTAAGAGGAAATTAATAGTAGACGACAAGATCGGAAAATTAATTAATTTTTCTTATTATTAATATTTTATAATTTTATCATCATAATTTATATTCTATTCAAATAAATATATCAAATTTTAAATTAATTAAAAATATTAATTATTTATTTCATATAAAAATTTTAATCATTAAATATTTATTGATAAATACAATATTTTGATAAAAAAATAAAAATTTATTCAAAATTTTAAATATATAATAAATACAATTATAATATTAAATCTCGATTTGTTAAATATATCTTTTAAATATATATATTAAAAAATTACTCATTTATTAGAAAAAAAAAAAAAAACTAGTCACTTAGCTGAGCACAGTGGGAAAAAATTTGAAAAAATATAAAATTGGAAGATTAGAAAAAATAAAAAAATAAAAAATATTTTTTTCATTGGTGTGCTTGGTAGTAAAAATAAAAAAAATAAAAAAAATAATTTTTTCTTCTTATTACTTGATATTATCAAAAAATGAGAAAAAATAGAATTTATATTATTTATAATTATACCTTTTAAAAATTAAGATGAAAAATATTTAAAAAATATAAATAATTTTATAAATATACACATTTAAATTCATACCACTTTTATTTTTTTTATTTTATTTTAAATAATTTTATAAATAATTTATTTTTGTTAATAAATATAAAAAATAATGATTTTTCCTATTTCGTTCCTCTTACTTTTTTTTCTAATCAAATATATTCAAAATTTATTTTTTTTCACTGTTTATTCTTTTTATATGTCATTCTACTTTTTCACCTAATCAAACATATTCTTAAGTAAATTTCATTTTTTATTTATAATTTATTTTTAAAAAAATATTTTTTTCAACTATTTATATATATATATACATATATTTAAATATATCTATACATTAAGGATGTATCTAATTCAGTAATGCTAGTCCAAAGAAAACGAACATTTGTACTACAATTCACACGCCATCGCGTAACATTAATTATGAAATTTTAATTAATACGCTTTTGCATTTGTAATAATTATGTAATTGTGTTTTCGTTATTTTTTTCAACAATGCCATTACAATACATTATCTTTTCGTACCTCTTGCAAGAATCTTAAAGTGTATTCCTTGTATCAATCCAGTGAAATTCAATACTTTATTATACAAAATCTAGTGTATTTAATATTTTAATTCAAAAAAATAATCACTAATTAACAAAATAAAAAAAATCCTTCTTTTATCAACCACACTATTTCCATAGATACTTAAAAAAAAAAAACTCTAATCCAAGGACATAAAAACTTGAATAAACCTGATATTATTAGAAATAATATTAAAATATTATAAAATTATTTTATATTAATAATTTTAAATATATATATTTGAAAAATAAATTGAAATAAAAAATTTGATAATAATTTAATATTTCAAACCAAACTAATTTGACTTAAAAATCCCACTCCGAAGCTCACGTTAAATCGAGCTGTAGATTCATGGGCTTAAAAGGGGCTTCCCCTATGAACCACGAGCGGGTCAATGCCTTTTTCACTTTTATGGAATTTTGACAATTTTGTTGGGATTTAGGTAGAGCCTAGTATCACTTTTAATATTATCATGTAATTTAATCATCGAGGTAATTTTATTATTAAAATAATTTTATTATTCGTAATTTAAAATAATTTTATTTAATTAATAATCAAATATTATTAAAATAAGTGTGTATATAGCAATAATTATGTAAGTTACTGATATCAAAATTGTTCAAACGTAAAATTTTATAAAATATTATTAATATTTTATTTATATACTTTACAATAAAGTATAATATAATTAAATTGCTAAATTATTAAATATATCTATTAATGAGTGCACTAATATTTAAATATTTCAGAAATAATGTAAAAAACATTTGAATTAGGAAAAAGTTATATTTATGAAGATAATGATAAAGGAATACAATAATATTATATTGTATACATAAAACATTAGAAAAAAGGTTAAAAGAAAACAATAAATTTACTTTTGATCTCCGTAAAATGGATATTAGTTTAAAAATATACAATTTATAATATAAAACAAATGCAATTTTGAGAAGCAAGTTTTTAATTCACAGATTAAATGTATAATACTGATTAAAATTAATTTTACATATTATTTTATCTAGATAAGAATTAAATCACTTTTTAAGACAACGATACAATAATTATTGGTGATTTAAGTTTATTACAACATAAAATTACTGAATACTTACTAAGCACAATCATCTATTTATTACGTGCAAATCACTATGATTTTTAGAGTGATTATCCTGTACCAAATAGAGTCATATGCT
>JBBYHL010000005.1:10597930-10627798 GCA_038381835.1 Adansonia madagascariensis
CTTCCCCTGCGTTGCCGGTATACCTCGTTCACAGTCAATACTAACGAGGTAAAGACTTCAGACTGAGATCCTTATGTACCACCCCTCACTCCATCGGACAAAATTGACGGGCGACAGACCAAATTTTATCTTTTGCATTCTGAATAATTTGAAAGACTCAAATAACTCCCAGGGCTTTCACCTTTTCATCCTTTACTACAATAGCTTGATCATTTTCAAGCGTTCTTCATGGTCTGGATCAAGTTTTGATGGGTATACGAGCGGTGAAGGTCCTCTACAACGTACTCCTACAAAAAGACAAATGTGAGATTTAATCAGTACTAACAGGAATAAAGATATATTACAAGGCTAGCTCTCAATGTTACCTTAGTAAGCTCCCTCTTTGTAAGAATGCGGTGGTGTTTTTGCCAGTTTAGCTGAATTGCGATTGTGGCAGCAAGGAAACCATAAGTTATCCCCAGAACGGCAAAGATAACAACAAAAACCACCACCAGTGCAAAGCATGCTTCCATAGATGCAGGAAAGCGATCAAAGATTCCCCACCCATAACAGAAATTTTGGCATCCAGACCTGCATGTGAGTCATTGCTATTGAGAGAGGAGCAATGCAACATAAGCCTAAAAAATCCAAGCAACACAAAGAAGGCAAGCACCCTTAAGAAACATGAAAAACACGGTGAATTTATCATCTTACTACAACGGAAATTGGCATATGCCGCTAAAATCATGCATTAAGCACTATCAATGCACAAAGGAATATTTAGATGTGATACCCGCAGTATACAATGGAAAAAGATAAGCAGAAAATCAGGAAAGCTTACATATGCAATAATAAAATGGTATAGGATTTTTTAGCAGTATGCGATCCCAATCATCACTGAATGATTTCCAGAAAGGCCCATCTTTATCTATGACATATGCAAAGCCTCCCATTGCAGCAATTACCTGAAGAATAGTACATCCATCATAAGATGATCATCTCAAGGGATGAATCAATCAGGCAAGTTTCTGTTCTCAATCTTTCTGAGTTCTGAATAACGAAAGACTTGAATAAGAAGGCTTTTCATATCAGCCTCTTCCACCCTTCCAGGGCCCTACATTTGAATGATTCTGTCCCTTTTTCTCCATAAATGGGAAGGCAACAAATGTATGAAACTTTTAGACTTGGGTATTTTTACAAAGTTCCCTTTCACAATGTATCGACGGAAAGAAGTCTGATAAGTATGATATTATGACAATAGCTAGATAATGCTATTGGGAAAAAGGATTGCAAAGTATCCAGTCGACAAAAAAGCTGAATACTTTTTTATTTTTCTTTTAGATGTCAAAGGAAATGCAACAAAAGATAACAATGCCATCCGAAATCAAAGCCATCCGAAATCAAATTAGTGAAAGATAACACCAAACAAAAGATAACAATGCCATCCGAAATCAAATTAGAGAAAGAGCTTTGTAATCCAGAATTCCGATAGATGAAAAAAAGAAAATTTTCAAAATAAACTTCCTTTCGGTTACACAAATATGAATAACTTTAATGACCATGTTGCATAAAAAAAAAAAAAACAGTATTTTGCTATGGCAAAGGCGGAAAAAAAACATTTGGGCATTTTTTCATTAGATTTAAGATATTATATAATATATAATATTTATAGGAAAAAATTTATTTATATTAATGTAAAATTAATTTAATTTTATATGTTTTTTTAATTCTTAAAACGATAAGGAAGGGTCCTTGGACCCAACTTTCTTTATTAAACCCTAGAGAACTAGCAAAGCAATTCACGCCACAGTCTCTCACTTTAACATGATTTACATTTATTTACTTCGATTATATTATTTCATCTTTTTTCATGTAGAGTGTATATGTTAAATTTTAAGTAAATTAAAAATATTTAATTATTTGTTTAATGTAAAAAAAAAATCAATCATGTCATATATATATATATATATATGTATAAAAGACAGTATTTGATGGAGTTGGAGCTGGAGGAAAATTGTGCAAATGAGACGTATCGCTCAGCAAATCATTCAGCAAGACACAAGGAGAATAATTTGGCCGACATCAGAGAAGGTTTACTCTATCACAGCAGTATGGAATGGGACCAGGCCTAAAAAAGGAAAAGCTAAATTGGCACAGATTGGTTTGGTCCCAATTTCACATCCCAAGACAGTCTGATCATCACCTGGATGGCAGTGTTGAATACACTTCCAACAAAAGACAGGCTATCTTTATGGGGGATTTTAGTGGATGAAAAATATGCGTTATGCCAATAAGAGACGCAGACCAGAGATCACCTATTTTTTGGCTGCAAATAGATTCTTGGATCATGCAAGATCAACAGAGCAGGAACGAGGGACTACAATGGGCAACCAGTAAACTAAAAGGCAAAGCTCTAATAACCATCATTCTCAGAATTGCTTTCGACACTCACATTTATCCGAGATGGAAAGAAAGAAAAATTCAAGGCTACAGGACGAGCATGGAAACTGAAAAGCAACTGATGAACCAAGCAAAGTGTATTGTTTGTATGCGGCTACATGGTCATAGGAATACTCCTTTCAACTAATTATCTGACAAAAAAAGTTTTTTATCAATATAATAAAAATATTAGATCCATTTGAAACTTTAGGTGGAAGATGAGTGCAACTATATTATTAAATTTAACTATCAATTGTATGCAAAATGATTAAAGCATATAAAATTAAAAATAATTATCTTATATACCAACAATGGAATATGAAAACTCTAGAAGTAAAATTATTAAGTGATATGCGTTTCATTTATTTACTTATTTATTATTATTTGAAATATATTTTAAACGATATATATGTTATTATACTAATCCCATTTGTGAGGGTTTTACATTATTTTGTATAAGAAAATTATCTTAAAAGTAATAAGTTTTGCACCGTTGATCATTCTCGATACTTTAGCTAGCTAAGGTAATGTTCTTTAATTCAATTCTTTTACGTGATTTTTCTCTTTATTAAATTTAACTACTTCCAGCTTTTCCTGTCTGAACATAAGCAAAATGTTAGAATTAATTTAATTATTATGTTATTATACATGTACAATCTTGTTTAGCAATTTGGCGATGAGTATGACCATTTGTTATTATACATATTTACAATCTTATTTGGCAATTTTGCAATTTGGAAACAAATACTAAACCCCAATTTACACGAAAAAATTAAATTGGGAAAAGGGATTTAGAAAACAAATATTTCCACTTGTATTAATTTTTTTTTAGTAAATTTTATTAAAACTATGTGAACGAATAAATAGATGGATTACCATGTACAACCATATGATTTGGCGCCAAAAGGAATCTTAGGCTATTCAGGCAAAGCACAGAGCACCAAACAGGAAATCATCGGAAGATTGAAGGAGAGAGTTGCACTAAGGCTTTCAAGAGCATCAGTGCTAGTTGCTGACCCTATTAATCTCCCCCTTTGTTCTGCCTGGGATATTACTAGACCTTTTGTTGGCCGAGCAATTCCATGCAAATGTTTATTAGTTGAGTCGGTAGAGTTTTGTTTAGATGTATGCTAGTTGACGCTAGGTGAAACAGTGTAATTGTAAAAGAATTCCTGCTTCTTGGATTATGCAAAGTCAATTTATCCAAAAAAACAATTTTTTTTTTTTTTGAAAATCCAACCTAGGAAAATGTTAAGAGGAACTTTCAGAATGATTTTGTTAAAGTTTTTGAGAAATCCAACAGATGATGACCGGTCACGACAAAAGTCGGCTTAGCCAGAAACTAGGCATTTGGGTGGCAATTCATGGGGTTTTAGAACTTCAGAGAGAAGGTTTGAAGACTAAAGAGAGAAAGAAAAAATGAATGGTGGTTTTTTCCTTGGATTCTTTAGAGGCTGCATTTATGAAGAAAAAGACAAAGAAATGGGACAAGGAGAGGAGAAAAAAAGGAGGAAGATTTGGGCAGCTCTGCTAGCAGCATCGACCTCACCAGAATTAGGACGTCTCATTAATGGATTTATTTAAAAAATAAATAGTAATTTATATTAAATTAAATTTATATATAAAATTTAATAAGTCAAATTAATAAAAAATATTTTTATTTTAATTTAATAATAAAAATATATAAATATTAATATAAAATAATATTTTAATATTTTTAAATAATAAAATGGAAGATTTTCTCAATTCAAAATAAGAAATATAAAAAAAAAAAATTTTACCCCGTGGCTAACAAGTCTACCAAGACATTTTGGGCCAGTTGAGTTAGAACCTTGAATCTTTTAATGTCCATATACTGATAGGCTGATAGATCACTTGAGCCTTCTGAACTTTGATAAACCAAAAATAGCAAAAATTTGTTAGGGACCAAATATTTTGTACAGAACATGAAAAATATGTTTAGCCATTTTCACCCCATCACCCTTTCACTACGTCATCTATAAATTCATCTAATTAAATTTATTTGTATTAATTTTTTTATGTCAGTTATTTTAATATCATACAAAAATTTTTAAATAATTTTTTATTTTAATTTTTAAAATTAGAGTTTTTATTATTTTTGGTATCCGATACTTTTGAGATATAATGCATCTATATTTCTTCTTTGACGATCAATTGAAAAAGTAAAAACTAAGTTTTTGTTTTTAACTTTTTTATCTAATAGTTTTGACAATTGAAACTCAAAGTACATTGGCGGTAAAATTCCAGGTAAAAAATTAAAAAACAATTCAATATATGAACTTATTTCAGTCACTTGTGTTAATATTTGAGTTTTAACGGTAAATTATACTCACTTTTTCGCGATACAAATGCTGTAGTTTTTGATTGAGAGCATATCTTAATTTCTTATAGTTGGATTGTTATGTGTTTACGGCTGTTGTTTTCGTTTTTTCACTTTCAAAAAGATGATTGTATTACTAAGTTAAAAGGCATGATTGGTTGGAAAAAAATAAAGGCCAATTACGTGAGTTTTCAATATTTTATTAATTTAAATTGAAGCTAATAGTTGCTAACATCTTGAATTTTGGCTAACGATATTTGATTAATGATGATTTCTAAAATCAATTTAATCTCATTTAATCTTTTAAATAAATTAAAATAACTTAATTAAAATAATTATATTTTAAATATTTTATGCTTATTAGTTTTTTAATCAGGTTTTTTAATAGGGTTTTTGTTGTGATGAAGCTTTATGACTTGTTTACATGGTGGTAAAATTTTTTTAATCTATAATTTTTAAATATTTAAAATGCTAAAGGAATAATTAAAAAAAACTTTTAAAGATCGACTTCTTTGCATCTTTAGTAATTAAGACAAGGAATTAGACAAGAAAACATTATCAATAGAGCCCTACATTTAAAAGTGAAAGTACGGGGTTTTATTTAAATATAAAGTTATATTTGGTTTCTGCATTGTGGTTAAGAAGTAATGTTCAAAGCAATCCTCTTGAATTATTATATTTATCTTGTAACGTGTATAGTTCATGCATATTGCAATACTATCAAGCATCTTATATTACAATACTTATTGATAACGCATGATTTTGATTTCTTGAAAGCTTTTCTTAGCTATAGAAATGCGTCAAGCTTATTGTGTGATACGTTTTTAGTTCCAGTTTATTATTCACATTTGTATTAGCGTTTATCTGGGACGTCTAATATGATTAATCTGCTATAGATATGCTTTATAATAGCGACGAGAAAAATTTTCAAAGATTAGATTACGTTGCAAGAAAAGAAACTGAAAATGCTAATTTGAAAGGAGTTGTGATAGATAGTGAAGATGCGGCTTATAATTTGTATAAAGATTATGGTCACGATATGGGTTTTAGTGTTCGAAGAGGGAAAAATAGATATCTTTATGGCACTAAAATTATTTGTAGTAAAGACTTCTACTATTCTAACGAAGGTTTCAAAGAGTTTGAAGATGCCGCGGATAAAAAAAAATGTAATAAATTAGAACTAGAATTGGATGTCCAGCGATGATTCGCTTTATAGTTTAAGATGGCCAATGGACAATCACTCGTTTTATTTCTGAGCATAATCATGAGTTGGCAACCCCTTCAAAAAGGCATTTACTCACATCAACTCGATCACTTCATTAGCTAAAGCTAATGTAATTAATTCAAAGGTTAATGATGGTATACGTCCTAGAGATGTTTACTCTTACATATCAAATGAAGTAGGTGGAGCTGAAAATGTTGGGTTTACAAAGCGAGATTGTTATAATTATGTTAACAAACAGAAGATAATGATGATTGAAGCTGGAGATGGTCAAAGTTTACTTAACTATTTCAAGGTTAGATCGAGTGAAGACCTAAGGTTTTTCTACACAGTTCAAGTTGATCAAGAAAATCGAATGACAAACTTTTTTTAGAGAGATGGTAGATCAAGAATTGATTATGATTATTTTGGAGATGTTGGGGTTTTTGACACAACGTATCGTATCAATAGATATAATTTGATATGTGCTCATTTTGTAAGAATTAATCATTATCGATAGACTATAATGTTTGGGTGCGCATTCTTATTGGATGAGACAGCTGCTTCCTTTGCATGGTTGTTTAAGTCTTTCTTGCATTCAATGGGAAATAAGTCACCAAAGACCATAATGACAGATCAGGATCATGCAATTACCAAAGCAATTGAAGAAGTCTTTCTTCATTCCTGTCACAGATTATGTTTATGACATATTTCTAAGAATGATCCTTCACATCTCGGTAGTCTCAATGTAAATGCTAAATTTCATGCTTTGTTTCATAAGTGCATGTAAGGTTATGAATCATAAACAGAATTTAAGGAAACTTGGAAAAAAATTATAGATAACCATAATCTTCAAGATCATTCATGGCTAAAAGGTTTGTATAAATGTTGCAAAAAATGGAGTGCGGCATTTAGTATTAACATATTTTCTTCTTAAATTAAATCTTCTCAAAGGGCTGAGGTTACAAATAATGTTTTGCATGGTATTTCCAAAGCCACCACTTCTCTTACATAATTTATCTTTGAATTTGAGAACTTAGTGGCGAGATGGCATTCATCTGAAGCTGAGAAGGATTTTCAGTGCGAAAATGGTTCCATTACTTGTGCAATTAAAAATTGTAGTATTTTAACTCATGCATTGAAAGTTTATACTCATGAAATATTAGAACACTTTTAGAAAGAATTTCTTGATGGGATTCCATCGACATGGAGAGATGTTGCACAAAATGACAAAGTTTCTACATTTGAAGTGATGGAGGAAAATTGTTTAAGAGTCCGAACAGTCCATTTTAATACATCTACCATGGAGATTCTTTGGACTTGCAAGGAGTTTGATTTTTGTTCTCATGCCATACAGATTCTTAGTGTTAAAAATGTCAAAAAAATTTTTGAACAGTATATCTCTCGAAGATGGACTAAAGATGCTAAGAAAAACATGCAATGATATTGTGTTTTCATAATAGTACAATATTGAAACTAAAATTGGAATTGTATTTTGTAGTTGTATGATTCGAATTGCTTATGATTTGATCATAAAAAGTCAGAAAAATGAAAAAAACAAGACAACGATGTCAGAAGATTTTATATGAAAGAGACTTGAAAGTTGAGAAAGAATTAATGAAGTTATGTGTTAATAAAGAACATGAACTCAAGAAGAACGAGACAAAAGCATCAAGAGTAGTGGCACGATCTAGTAAGTTATCTATACTTAATGTTTTTTACATTAGTTATAATAGTTTTCTTAGATGAGACAACTTTATGTTTTTTAACAAAAGTGATAATAGGTTTTTTTTTTTTGTTAATGTAGAAAATGTGAGAAGGTAATACTTGAAGAAATATCAGGTGATGATGTTGTAAGAGAGTTTGAAAATAGCTCTCAAATCTTAAATCCACCATGTGTTAAGTCGAAAGGAGTTTTTAATGCAAGACTTAAAGGTCATCTTAAGAAAAGAAAGCCAAAATTATCGAAATTGCCTAAGCTCAGTGAGTAATTTTAATGTAAAGTTACTTTTTTGATATATTAGTTTTGTTTTTTAAATTCTAATTATTTTGATAAGTGTTACCTTTTGATAGAAAAAATAAAACAATCAACAATTCAAGAATCTTTAGATGTTCCTATGCACAGTACTTCGAATTCTGAAAATTTTGTAGGTGTAAGTTTAAATAATAGCACATTGCATGGGAGTCATTTTTGTTGTTATATATTGTTAACTATTTTTTTTTTTGGATTACAGATCATTCCTACAATAGTGATCCCAGCAAACAATATTTATATACACCCATATCAAAACACAATGTAAATTTTCAATTTGATAATAATTAGCAATATTTATTTTATATCTACATATTTTTAAAATGGCATCCAATGAAACTTTTTTCTTTCTTTTTAGACATCAAGCAGTAGTTGGTTCCCAAGTGGTTTAAATTAACCTTATAATAGCATGCAACAGAGTATTAGTGCAACTACTTCAAATTTGTTTCAGGTATTTTGTTTGAATAAAAAATTAGTTTTGATTTTCATATATATATATATATATATATATATAGACATTTAGTGAATGAGAGAAAAAAATTACGAATATGCGCTTGGCTTTATATCAAATTTTATATAGACATCTATTATAATGTATCTTTTAACTTTTCTTTTGTGAATTTTAACTCTATGTTCTATTAATTATAGAAATCTTAGAAACATAGTCAAGGATATCCAAATTCCAACCTTTAGTCATAGGTATATTCAATATTTACTTTTAATTTTTGGTCAATGAATTATACTGCGATATAAAACAATTAAACGGCTGAAATATTTCATCAAGATTCATTGAAACAATAAAAAATATCAATTTTTTTACAAAAATAAATTTATTTTGTAAAAATTATTTTTCGTGAAACAAAGTAACTTGATGTGCCATATGAAACCAAATAAAATTAAAAGGGTTCATAGTTTAGTGGTGGAGCGTTTGATTGCAGATCAAGAGGTCATCGGTTACAACTTGGTCGGCTCTATTAAATTGTCTTTTAATCATAAACAAAAATGAAAAAGAAAGACAAAAAATTTAGAAATAACAACATTTTCTCCATTTGCATTCCCTTAATTGCACTACTCTTTTGGATATAGGGTTTTGTGTTCGTGAACTCTTGTTTTAAACTCTGCCATCTTTTACCAATGACTACCACACCTTTACGATGGATACTGTTATTAATTTCTGAAATAAGTAGACAGACTATTGATAAAATGTTAAAAAAAAATGAGTCATTCAAACTTAATATTAAAATCACACAAGTAAAAAAATAAATTTCATTTAGGATTAGACAACTGATACTACAATTGATTGCACAGACTTATCGGATCAAATAACTATAGGCAGATCGTTTTATGAATGTTTTATCTTTTTATGTTTAAAGATTCGTTCAACATTTACAAGTTCAAATAAATAAAATAAATTTTAAAAATTAAATTTAAGTAAAAAAATAAAATTTATTTAAAAATATGTCAATTTTAAGCATGATATTTTTATCTAAATTTAATTTATTTTATAATTAATAACATAAAGTTTTTAAAACGAATCGATCATTTGATTCAATAGCTTTTGATGGGTGTCTTGCACGCTGCCAGTTTGATGCAATAGTCTTTGTTTACAACTTTCCCAGATTAGTGTTAACTGTGTTTAGAGATGGGACTCTTGGATAGATATAATCCCATAACTTTTTTTACCCTTTTTTTTTTTTTTTTTTTTACTCTTGCATTTGATCTTCGTGAGATTCTCTACGACGCGAGTATTTACCAAATACCAGGGGTAAAAAGAAAAAAAAAAATACTGTCGTTTTATCTTATTAGTGGCAACCGTACTTCGAGATCTCAATTGAATTGCATTTCGGATACCAATGTCTTGTCATTTTATGTCCTCACTTAGATTACTTCCCCTCCTGAATATGTTAGAGAAAATCACGCCCTTTGCTTCGGCAAATAATAAACAATTTTCGACTGAAATATAATAAATGTGTCGATAATGTATAAATTTATATATATTTTATAATATTATTATATTAAAATATAAAATTTATGTTTATTTTTAAAAGTGATATAAATAATTTAATAACAGTTCGACAGTATATACTACCGGTGCAAATTTTTTTATATTAATTTTAGGATTTATGATAAAATCATAAACTTATCTTTCTCCTTTATTTGTTGATAGTTAGGGTTCTTCCCCATTATCTGTTGGGCTTGTCCGAAAACCTTTTAGAACGTTTATTAAAAGAAAAAAAAAAAAAAAAAAAAGAAACACCAAGAACGACTTGGTCTTGTAGGGGATTCATTAGGACATAGCCAGAAGCTAAGCAAGCTAAAAGTATTTACCTTATTGAATCTTTTTTTCTCTTTTAAATGAAAATATTTTAATGAAAACGAGTTATAAAAATATACGACAGTTTTGCCTTAATTGCAACTATGATTTTTACCAAAAAAAAAAAAAATTGGAGCTTTTTTTTAATAAATAAAGGATGAAAAAAGAATATTTAAAATTAAATTTAAATATATATATATATATTAATTTATAATATATTTTTAACCACTAAATCAAAAGATTGCTGATAAAAATATTTCTGCTTTTGCAAAACTTTTGATAGGTTTCTTAGAATAATGATTTTTAGTAACAGAGTGCAATTATTTTTTTTCTCTCCTTTCATATAATAATATTAAGTCAAGAAAAAGAAACTTTGTTTTTCGGTGAAAGTTACTGTCAATGAGGTTTTGTCCTTCTTTATTAAAGCTAATTTTTTTTTATTATGTATATTATATGTAAATATTTGTTATTTTATTTATTTTAAAACAAGTAATTGTATATTTTATAAATAATTAAAATTAATAAATATATTAAGATATAAAGTTTATTCAACTTTCAAATTTATAAATTTATAATTTTTTATTTTATTATAAAATTAATTTTTATGAAAATAAAAAATTCAATTTTTTAACTTTTTTTATCACATAAAATCATTTAGATTTTAAGAGTGACGAAAAATCAAAACTCTTAAAAATAAAGTAATTTCATGTAAAATTTAACTTTTCTTATATCATCAAATAAATATATTTAATGAAAAACTTTTAATAAAATATAAATTTTTATTTATAAATTTAATAAATCTTATCAATAATAAAAAATATTTACAATGATAATTTAAAAATATAATGAATACCTATAACTATTTTTATCAGCTCAAAAAATTCTCAATATTTGAGCTTATATATATATGTATATCAATATTTGTTGTCACGTACATAATAAGCTGATACTTATTTTTTACTTATTTTAAAAATATATAGTTGTATATTTTACAAATAATTTAAAATTAAAAAATACATTAACATGTAATCTTTATTCAATGCTTAAATTAATCAATTTATTTTTTAATTTTAATATAAAATTAAAATTTAAGAAAATAAATATTTCAATATAAAATTTGACTTTTTTATTTTTATCAAATAAATTCATTTACATTTTAAAGTTAATAAAAAATTAAAACTCTAAATCAAGTAATTTAATGTAAATTTTAACTTTTTTATTTATCATCAAATAAATGTATTTAATAGAACATTTACTAAAATTAGAATTCTTATTTATAAATTAAATAAATTTTATTAATTACAAAAAATATTTATAATGATAATTTAAAAATATAATAAATATATATAATTATTTTCATAAAATTAATTTACATTCATACTTTTATATATAATATTATAACTATGTATGTTTATATGACCTTGCCTCACAGTTCGTCATTCCGTAAGGAAATGACAGATAATCAAGGGCTACACAAATTGAAAGCTAAAACCAACCGTTAATGAAAATTTATTTCAAAAAACTAGATTTAACGAATAATGGAATTTACAAATTCAATAACAAAGTAGATTTGTTTAAGGTAGAGTTGTTTGCCGTAATTCGAAGGTGCCTAATATTTGAGAGGGTTTGATAAAAAAATTAATTTGAAAAATGAGTTTGGATAAAAAAATAAAGCTTATTTAAAAAATGAGTTGAGCCTTGGATAAAGAATTTTACGCCCAAGCTTGAATCGACCAGAATAAGTTTTTTTTTTTTTCTAATTACAAATTTATATTTTATAATATAATTATATTAATTTTATAATAATAATTATAATTTTATTATACTAGTTGTTAACTTATTAAAACATTTTCTATAATGGAAATTATACCATAGATTTTTTACTAAAGAATATTAACAAATAAACTTATTTAAAAATATGTTTAATTATTAAAATTAAACTAAAAATATATTCTAAAAGTAAAAAAATATAAAAATGGTCTATTTAAACATGCTTTGATTACTTGAATGGGCTTGGCTCGAAGTAACCCATAAACATGTCTATTTATAAGTCATTTTAATCAATTTCAATTTTAAGATAAGTTATTAACACTCACAGGATTAAACGGTAAGGATTTTGATACCCCTAAAGATAAGTCTCAATTTCAAGACTTGTGAATAAAAAAAATAGATATTGAAAGAGCTCTCTCCCGTTTTGGTTCTGAGCCAGCTTGACATTGAAGTAGTCAGAGCCTTATGTGGCTATCCAATACAGGAATATCTTGATAGAAAAAAATGTTGAGGTAAATTAATTTAATCTTTCTACCATGTTGATCTTGCTTAATCTATTTATTTATAGTACTATTAATTTATTTTCAAATAATTTTCTTGTTTTCTTACTTCCAAATCTCTGATTAATCAATTAAAGCACATATTTAATAAATAATTCCTACAATTTACTAGGAAAAACCTTAAACTGGTTAATTTTGAGCGAATCATGATCAAAATTAAAAAGGAAGAAAAGAAAAAAAAGAAATGAAGAAAGCTTGAACGGGGAGAGGGAAAACAAAAAAAGAAATGCAATGAAGCAAGGAGAAAAACTAAAATTGTGTAGAAGATTTGCTAAAATTTAAGGTAACGACGAGCCAATCAACCAATACCTCCAACAATGAAAGAAAAAAAGTCTCTCTCTCTCTCTCTCTCTCTATCTCTCTCTCAAAAAAGAGGGGGGGGGATGGGGGACGAAAGAGATAAAGAATTGTTTGAGATCATCTAAATAGAGTCCCATGTATAAGTTGTAAATGATATATTGCTTGGAAGACTTGAAGCTGTCTTCAATTTAATCAGAAAAGCGTATGCAAAATATCCATGACATCCTTGGTGATCCCTTAACATCATTGTATTAATTGACATCGTTAAAGACTTCTAAACCAACAAATTTGCACGGTTTCAAGACTTTGTGTATGATTTTTCATACTTCTAACTCATCAAAGGCTTTTGAGATTATCCTCCACAGAATCGATGCAACCATTCGAATAGATAAATAGGTAAAAGTCAAAATCGTTGATAAATCGAATGTTGACTTTGTGTATGATTGCAATATGCTACCTTAAATTACTTTTAATTAAATTCACATGAAAGGTAACAGAACTTAAATTGCCATCATTAATACATAATAAAATAATTTTGTCTTTTTTTAATTATAAATATTCAATTTTTGAATTTCATTTTTCTTTAAAAATCACTTTCTAACACTTTTAACATATAGTTATTTATTAGTTTCACCCTTTTAAGTCATTAAGTTATGCATTACCAAACACAAAAATACGAAATACTTAATTTTCTTATTTCCTTTGAATCAAACAAATTATTCTTCAGCGATCAACTTTTATATGTATATATTGGAGGAAATACAGAAACGGTATATAATACTTATAAATATATACACTAAGTCCAACCACTTGAACGAGTATAGATTCCGGAGCAAACACACCAAGGAAAAGAAAGAAAGAAAATGCACATCTTTAAGAAAAAAAGTACATATTGCAATCCAAAATATCCTAATTATTTCCCCTTCCTACCATCCTTCGCGAGCAGTTAGCTGCCAGTGCAATCCAAAGTAACATTCTTTCCTTCAAGTCATCAACACACCGGTAATAAGCATGCCTCCAAGACTCCTTCAAGACTAAGGTACCGCAAACACTCCAAAATCCCACAATAAATCCCATAGCAATGCTAAGATAGAGCCATAGCTTGTCGTTGTTTGAACCAACGCGATATGTTGGTGTGGGAGGCGAGTTGTTTGAATGGCCAGGATATGTTGGTGTGGGAGGCAATTTGTCTCCTGGACACCTTGATTGAAGGGGGACTCCACACAGAAATTGATTGCCCACATAGTTGGCTCGATCATTGAGCGTTTGGAGCTGATTTCCTGTCGGGATTCTTCCAGACAAGTTATTGTATGATAACTTCAAGTGACCCAAAGAAGTCAAAGATGAGAGGCTTGGAGGAATCGGACCTGAAAAGTTGTTGTACGACAGATCAAGGGACTCTAGCCATCGCAAATTACCAATATTGTTGGGAATGCTTCCACTTAAATGATTTCTTGACAAATTCAATGTGTCCAAAAAAGGCAAGCTGCATATCCCATCCGGAAATTCACCTGTAAGATTATTATTTGAAAGATCAATGCTCTTGACCTCCAGAAGAGTTTTGCCATATTCAAGTTCCGCTCCCTTGGTCTCTACCAGAATTGTTTGCTCATTAGCCTCACTCACGTCGAGCTCAAATAACTCTTCGTAGTCCAAACTGGTATTCCCATATTTCAAAGCGGTGAAATTCTGGAAACAATTCGGAATTGACCCAATAAAATTATTGTTTGAAAGATCCAAATAGTGGATATTAGAAAGATGACAAAGTTGTTCAGAAATGTTCCCCTCAAGCTTGTTTGACCGAAGCTGTAGAATATAGAGTCTTTTTTCTGAGCAATTATAAAGTGGATAAGGAAAACCACCACTAAGTTTATTGTTGGCCAATATCAATAAAATGAGGCTACATGACGAGGTCAGAGAACTTGGAATATTACCAGATAGGCTATTATTTGAAGCATCCAGAACTTTCAAGCTTTCCAATTTATTCCAACAATTTGGAAGCTCTCCAGAGAGTCCATTGTGGCCAACAGAGAGAAATTGTAGGCCCTGCATTTCGCATATTGATGATGGCAACCTACCGCTAATCTGGTTCCGAGAAAGAAAAAATGTTTGCAAAAATGGCATTAGTTCCCCAATGTTCTCAGGAATGGAACCTGAAAATGAATTTCTATGCAGATACATTTGCGTTGCATTAGTGAACCAAAGTGGGATCTGGCCCTCGAAACGATTCCTACTCAAATCAACTATATCTAGCCTTTCCGAGTAAATTTTCGCTGGTAGCTTGCCCTTGATTGTATTGTTAGACAGATTTATGAGCGAACATGTAGAAAATAACCTTGCAAACCATTCTTCTTTTATGGTGTCCGAAATCCCAGCACTGGAAATTGTAACAGAGGAAAGATTGCTTTGAACTTGAAGCCAAACTGGAAAAGAAGGACCTACCGTGCAATTAATTATTTCCAGGGTTGTAAGCCTGAAAGGAGGAACCCAATCATGTTTCAGGTTAAAAATCAGTGACTTGTCTGAGTGTGTTGTGAGACTGAAAGAATCTAATTTTGTGAGATTTTCTAAATGGGCTTCTGTCACAACACCTTCAATTTGATTTGATGCTAGGTCTAGTGTAGATAGCTCAACAAGTTTCCCCACACTTTCTGGAATTGTTCCATTGAGATTATTATCAGAGAGATTTAATAATCTCAAGGATGATAAATTCCCTATAAAAGTCGGGATTGAACCCCAAAATAAATTACTGCTGAGGTCAAGTTCTTGCAAATCCTTGAGTGCTCCTAATGATGCTGGCAAACTTCCTTCTAGCTTGTTGCCTCCTAAATAGAGGATCTCTAAGCTATTATTTTGGCAACCTGAGAAACGGTCCAAAAACTCAACAATTCCACCATTAAAATAGTTAGCACCAAGATCTAAAATTCTCAGCTTGCACAAATTTCCGAGCCAACTAGGAATGGTACCGTTGATGTAATTTTCTCCTAGATTAAGCACTTGAAGATTGGTTAGGTTGGAGATCCAGGGCGGTAATGAAGACATGACGATTGAAATGCCACGCAAATTGAGGACCTCAAGTGAAGTAAGATTGAATGATGGAAAGCTGAGATTTTGATCTGGCAATATTAAACATGACAAAATTATACAACGCAATTACAATACGAAAAATTGACTAAAACATAATACAGAACATGATACAACATAAAAAGTAACACAAATTGTTAATATGTCAAAATTTATATAAATATAAAATGCTTTAAAGATGATTATGACATAATAAAAAAAAATATAAACATAACATAGATATACGAATTACTAGGTCAAGTGAGATCAAGGCTTGTAAGACCGCAATCATACTATAATCTTACTAGAGATGGAAGCATGTTCACTGATTTCGACCAAGATCCTCCTATGTCAGAGAGGTTCACCGTTCGTAGGTAAATATATTCCAGTGAGGATAAACTTGAAAGCCAAAGAAGGCTTTTGGCATGCAAACTGCTATTCCGACTCAGGTCAAGCTTATGCAAGTCCGAGAAGTTCCCAAGTTGCGGTGGAATCCCTCCACCAAAGCATAAGCCATAGAGATCTGGGTATCTCAAGTTCTTTAACATGCCAAAGAACCTCGGATCTCGTTCTCAAAGAAATAATTGTAAGCAAGATTGAAGTAAGTGAAAAATTTCTTGTGAAGCAAAGAAGGTTTTAAATTACCTTCTAAATAATAATATTCGAGGTCAAGCACTGTGACATGACCACTTCTGTTGTCGCATCTCACACCTTCCCATTCGCAGCAGTCCAATCCAACCCAAGACGCAAGTTCTCCCAAAGGATCGTTGAGACGTTCCTTGAAATCGAGCAGTCCTTTTCTCTCAGTCTCTATGCATCTCACGCTGACATTGCTACTGCCTGAACACGAAGACATGAACAGTAGCAAGAGGAAAAAACATATGAGGAAATTGCAAGGTGGGTTGTTGTGACTAATGTCCATTTTGGAAATGTTTTCTTTGCTATGGGATCTATATCCTGATCTTATAAGTTGTAAGTTTGTAAGCATTAAATAGAAGCTTACTTATTTTTTCAAGACTAAAGCTCCCTTGAATTAATGGTATAGGATAACTTCCAAGCAGGAATTGCCCTTGTAGATGCATTTCGGTTGCAGAGTAACGAATGCCATCGTATTTCTTGCAATCAATTAATCATAATTTTTCTTTTATTTTACACAATTTACTATAAAATGCAATAATTATAATTATAATAATAAATTATTTTAATAATTCTTAAAATAATTTATGACATCTTATAGTATTTCATTTATAATGAAAAAATTTATTCACAAGTTGTGAATTGTGTTTATTGAATTTAACCGTTAACTATTTATATCTCAATTACAATAAATATTAAAGATAAAAAAATCAAAATTATAAAATAATAACTATAATATTATATTATTATAGTTATTTAAATCCATGCTCTTTAGTAGAAACTGAAAATCAGGCCAGCAACTATCAAAATTATACTTAAAAAAAAAATTAGGCCATTAACGGCTGGGTCACAAATTCAAGAAGAACAAGCAAAAGTCCATCCCCACAGCAAGGTACTCTGTCTTAAGTTGTCCATACCAAATACGATGTTCCCGTCGCGGGTGAGAAAGAAAAGTCTTTCAAGTGCCGTAAATCATACTCGAAAAACTTAAAGCTTCACCTCTGAGTGTGAAGTGACTTAAGTCTTTCACATAACTAATATTTACCATAAAAATCATGACCGTAAAGCATACTTAAACGGAATTGACATCTATACGATTTTTTTAGCTTCTTGTGAATTCTTAAAGAAGAAAACCTAATGGAATAAAAAAAAAAAAAAGGAAGTAGAAATCCTCATCCATTTTGTAACAAGATTGTTGACGAAGTCAAAGAGTTCGGCGTGGTTTGAGACTGCCTTTTATGGGATTGAGACCATCATTGTAATAATTAATCCACGCAGAACCGTGATCAATTGGGGTAATCAGGTGAATGATTCGCCAAATAATAAATGGTTGTCTATAGATACTATTATCTCTAAATCAATCTTGATAAGGCCGGTAAAATTGGAGATGAAACTCCGATAATCTGATTCCGATTTTGAGATGCAGCATTTGTGTTTACAGTTAGGAGGGCAATGGAGTGGGTGAGTACGGCGGTTGCTTTGTTCACTTTAGTCTCACTTTTTCATGGATGTTGTAAACCTTCTCTTTTATGTAACAACATCCGTAACCGCTCCACAACAACTATGTTATTTCACTCATTTTTTTATAAATTATTTTAAATTTTATATTATAAAAATATTATAATTTATTTATAAAAATTAATGTTTATTTATGTAATACACTAAAAGTATATATACTCACAAAAGAGATAAACATTTGAAGAGGTAAAAATTGTCTCGCTCTTACTTTTCAAAAAAAAAAAAGAGTTCCCATTAGGACAGATCAATGCAAAACCCATGAGACGGGTCAAATTTTGCCATCTCTTATTAAAGCCTTACTTGTTTCCTCGCCTTTTATCTATTAAATTGGTATGCATTTAATTGGTGGCTATGAGTTCATATTTAAATGTTACATTTTCTCATCACATACGATTGAAAAGGTTCAGTGAGATTTTACTTTTAAGAATTTATTTTAAAAGTTAAAAGTGTTATGACTTAGGACTAAGGCCGACTGAGCCGTTGGCAGATTATTAGGGTTAGAAATTATGGATTCAAGAGAGTTTAGACGTATAATGTTATTTTTAAGTAAGTTAATTAGATAGGAATTAAGATTTTATGAGTATATTAAGAATAAAAAAGATTAAAGAATTACAAATTAAGATTTTATTGGTTATTGAGATATTCCTTCTTTTTTATTTTACTTAAGAAAAAATTTATTTAATTGATGTTTATAGACACTAATTAAATTTTTTTTTTTTTACATTTTAATGTATTATTTTTTACGAAATTTAAAAAAATAATTCATTACTTTTTTTTTTCATTATCGAGTCAAATCAAGAGAACAAAATTTAATATCATCATAGTCTATAATACTAAACATTGATTAACTTTTCCTTTAAAAAATAAAAGAAAATTAACATCTAACTTGCACAAAAATAAATAACCCTCTCGAAATTACTAATATATATGAATTTGTGCACAAAAGGGGTCCACTCCCTTCAATTTCATGATTTCAAAGTAGTTGGTATAGAAATATATATAGAAGGAAGGTTCTGGGCAGTTGTAGCAAATGACCATTGACTGACGAAAATTAAATGTATGAGAAGATTCGAAGAAATCAAATAAGTGTTATGGAATGGACCCATTTTTTTCTCAACACACAACAAACTTCTCAATTATACAATTTAACATCTTTCAATGCACACCAGAAGCCAAGAAAATTTTGGATCAACCATTTCAAACTCTCTCTCTCACACACACACACACACGCACACACATAGAAACACACGCACACACACACTTTCTCCCTTTCCTTCCTTTTGATAGTTAATTGATTCATTTAATTTTGTTTAGTTTAGGTTTCATTCTATTAACTCATACATTTTGAATAAAAAACTATCTATTAACACAAACATTTATGGAATAGATTTGGCTCAGTTATATTTATATATTAATCAGAGTATTATCGCCCACAATTAATTTGCTTCAACTTGTAGGTGGAATAGATTTGCTTGCATTAAACAGTTGAGGTTGCATTAATGCATTGAATTCGATTGGACCCATAATCTTGAAATCGCTGAACGGCCCAATAAATTTTTCCATCTTTTTGGCAAAAATATATGAATTATTATTAAAGCAACATTTGATGTTATTTAGATATCATTTAAATATTATTTTGTAAAGCACGCGTTCAAGTTTTGAGATAAATTAAATAAGATTTTTCAGATAAAAAAGGATATATTTATATTTGATAGATTAATAATGTACAAATTTATTTATTATTAATAAATCAAATCATGTCATTTTATTAAAAATAATTTTTTTGTAATTTACTTTTAAAAACTTTAATAAATTGACATGATTTGGTTCAATGATTTATAACATTTCATTGCATCAATTTAGAGGAACTGAGCATGACTAAAATTTATCTTCAAAAGTTAAAAAATTATCTTCAAAAATTTTAGTATCGATTACATTCAACCCCATAATTAAAAACGGCATTTGTCTCAATCCAACAAACCATAAAAGATGCCATGAATAATTAGGGACTCACTTGTCTCTAAATAAACATTTTTGAGGAGACATTCCTAAAAATGAAGGGATTAGACCATACCTCTTAAAAGGAGTTTTTTTTTTAAAGATGAGTGAGTCTCCAAATATGACATTGGAGATGATTGACGTCTTCAAACAACATGGGTAATTAATATCACTTAAGGAAATTTATTTTTGAGGACGAATGATGTCTTTAAAAATGAAAGATATTCTAAAATAATTATGTATTCTTTCATTAAAAATATTAAAACAAAAATTGACTTATTTCATTTTGTTTAGTTTTTTTTTTTTTTTTTGGGTATATTGATGCATGCCTAGTAACTCATGCATGGAGAGTAAAAAAATCTATTAAATAAAAATACTAATCAAAACATATGGAATAGATTTGAGTAAGTTATATATTCATCATAAGCACTTTCCAAGACTTTCACCTACAACTACAATTATTTATTCATCATTTGACTTTAGCTTTCGATCACATCAAATTAAGTAGTTGGTAGCCGTCTTACTTGGAATCCACAACAACAAATAGAATTCATCTCGGAGTGATTTATGGTTCGTAGGAAATGAAATCAAAATCTGAAATATTTATTTATACTTCCTTCTTAAAAGTTGAACGTAATTTAAAGAGTAACAGGTCTTTCTAAAGATTTGTCTTGTCTTATATTTTTCATAATGATAATATATTAATGCTCCATAAAACTCAATGAGTTTACACATTTTGTTCTTAATTATTCAGCATAATAAAGCACTTCGCTCGTTGATCGGCCTTAAACTTTTTTAATTACTTACATGCTTAGAATTAATTCTAAACATTCCTATTGCAACGGGATCTTGCAATAGCTAAGCATTAAGAAAGTTTTAAAACGAGGAAATTGTCATCTATCTTTTTCATTAAATGTGATTAATCGTTTATAATTAAAAAAAAAAAAAAACTAAAATTAAGCACGATTTAGTAGGAAAAACTTTTAAGATCTGTTAGAAAAAAAAAGAAAAAATCGAAATAAGTGTAAACAATTACATGTGAAAAGAATATTTGCATTCTCATTACACTCATTCACAAATAATGTCAATTAATTATGCGTTACCGGTTCATGAACGCGTGAAGAAAGTATTAATAGTCTCCAATAAACTAATATGAAAATGATGCGGCCTTGTTTCCAAGAAATTCATTGGAAAAGGCCTATCAATTAGTTATGTGTTACTGATTCATGAACGCGTTAAGAAAAGTATTGGTATTCCCGATCAATTAATATGAAAATGATGCAACCTTGTTTCCAAGAAATTCATTGAAAAAGGCCCACTCATCTGTTCAATTATACTTTTTCAACCATAGTAGTGGGGTTGTTATTAAATTCCGGACCCATATTTCCAGAAGGGAGAAACTAATTTTGCCCTATTGTAGCTTTTCTACCAAGTTTCGAAGGGATGTGGAATGTGACGCTTTTGTCAAATGTGGAAGGTGGAATGTAATGACCAATTGATATTTGCAATTTTGTTTAAAATTCTACATTATCCTTTAGGAGACCTTCACTTAGCTCTCAACCATAAAATCAACCCTTGCAGTTAATATTTTTTTCATTATATTTTGCTAGTTTTTTTAAGTTAAAATTTTATTAAGCAACCAAAAAATTATGAAACTAATAAAGAATGGGACCATTCAGAAGTAGAAGTAAGCTTTGGGATCCATCACCATATTTTGAAGAATTGGAGAATTCAATCACCATGCTTAATATTTTTCTGCTATTAACTATTCTTGATTTATTACTACCTTTAAAAAAAAGTTTTAAAACTCCATTTAATTATTTAATAAGAAGTCTTTAGTAAAGATGATTTTTGGAATTCTAATGCTCAAAACGCTCTAAAAACTTCCTATATGTATGGGCATTAAAAGTGTTTATAGGTCGGGTTTGATTCGGATTATGGTATTATAAGATTTTACTTTTGTCAAGTTTAATTTGATATATGGGCCTCAAAATTTATCTAAGTCTATTCGTATTTATAAATAGGTTATCTAAACCTATTTAGACCTGCCCATATTATATTTTTTTTAATTAATTTTTTTAAAATACATTTTCTTAAAATTTAATCTCTTTTTAATTTAATATCTTTTATTATTTTTTAAAATATAAATAATTTAACCTTTTTTAATGTTGTAACAATATTATATATATTTATTCTTTATATTATAAAAAATTACATAATATATAAATATAAAATTAATTTATTATAAAAATTCAAAAAAGCACTATGCTGGTCTCAAAACCTTAAATGTTGGAGTCCAGGCCTAACCTATTTTTCAAACGACTTTATTTTTTTATCCAAGTCTACTTTTCGAGCCTAATATAATTTTTTAAACCCTTTTAAATATTGTGGGCTTTTAGCCTTGGATGAATAACTTCACCCATGAACACTTCTAATGGGGCATGAATGACCTACTTATTTCATGTCATAAATCATGCATTTTTGTTAAGGGGTTTAAATTTGATATACATACAGTACATGAAACTACACATAATCAATAAAAATATTTTAATAACATATACATGTATTATTAACAATATTGCTTTTTTGTCAATATTAAAGGTGTTTATGGGTCGAGTCAGACCTAAGCATAGTGTTAATATCATTTGTGCTTGTCCGAGCCCCGCCTGACCTGAAATAGTGCCTTCAAATTTTGTCCAAGCTTGCCTATACTTGTAGATGGGTAGTCCAAACACGTTCAAGTTCATTCATATTTTTTTAATTTATTTTAATAATTTAATAATTTAATTTTATTAAGGTTCAAATTTTAAATAATTTAATATATTTTTTAATATTTACACTATAATATTATATATATGTATCCTTTATATAATCAAAATTATCTAATATATAAAAAATAAAAATAATATATTATATAATTTTAAAATGTGCTGAGCTTAGGCCTTGAAAGTGAGAGCCAAGACTTGACCCATTTTTTAAATAGACCTTATTTTTTACCTAAGCTTATTGAGCTTAATATTTTTGTCCAAACCCCTTCTTAATATTAGGCCAACCTTGGGTTTCAATAAGTAATCCGACCCATTAACATCTCGATTCTATGTAAAATGTGTTATTAATGTCAAATTCCATATCAATATCCATGACCAACAGGAGGAGAAATTTTGTCCCATTACAACTTACTAAGGTGGAAATTGATATTATCATTATTAGTAGACAAGCTTATCTTTTTATTTGAACATGACATGAAAATACGATACGTATATAATAGTTTTTAACTATGCATGGGTTTTATTTTACGTGTTAACACGTTTATGATATAACAATTTTGTTTCAGAAACGTGTTAAACATGCATAGTGTGCCTAAGATACGATTAAATAATCATGCCATAAAGATGTAAAATTGTCGATATATATCCGTTAACATATTTAAAATATAATAATTTAACGTGTTATAAATGTGTAAATATGTTGAACATACCTGTTAGTATGTATAAGACACAATAATTTAATGTATCATAAACATGTAACAACGTTTATATAGAAAACGCATTAGCTTTCAATATAATTAATTATATACCATATATATACTATAAACATTGTTTTAGGCTTTTCTATGGCATCTATTTAATACATAATAAAATAAAAACTATTTTAAGCATTTAATTTAATAGAGCTTTATTTGTTTTGGCTAGTATTAATAATATGATGGTTAATTTAATTAGTATAAATATCATTATAAGAATAATATATCATGACCTCATAAATTAATGAAATTATAATTTTAAAAAATAATTACTTAAAAAGGAATTTGTGATTTGAACTCTTAAAGTATGAATTAGGAAATAAACTAATTAAAGTATAATTCAATCTTATTAATTAATAGTACTATAGGTATTATATTTTGAATCTCATATTAAATTGTTATGATGATTGTGGTAGCTTATTATTATTAGTAGTGACTTGTAAACTAGTAAGTAAGAAATATGAAGTGTTAATTGATAAGATACTACAATCATCCTAACAATAATAGTAATACTATTAAAATTTATATAAAAAAATGAATTAGCAAAATTAAAAGTAATTATGACTTTTAACTTTCTAGTTACTAGTTATTTTCACTTAATTTTGATATTTTAAAAATTAAAGTGTTATAATTTTATTATTCGTGCCGTAATTGTATTGTGCTAAAAATGAGATATAACACAACAACAGGAATTATCAAATCTACTTTAAATAATTAGAGCATACGATCATGTATTTGGATTGCTGGCAATCACTTAAGAAGTAGGACCAGAGAAATAATGAACAAGAGTAATCGTAAGTGACAACAAAAACAATAATTATTATATAGCTAGAAATTGTTATATAACCAAAGACTGAGAAGGGTGGGCACGGGGCAATACAGCAGGCTGAACTGTCAATGGTATGTTTGGTTCTGGAATGAAATGAAATAGCTATAATAATAATTTAGTTCATTGAAATAAAATACTGTAAGATTCGAATCTTTGATAAAAAAGAATTAAAATCTCTAGAGCAACTTTTTATTAAATCAAAGGCTAGAATAGCCATTTAGTGGGGAGAGGCGTGGGGAATAACTATTTCAGAAGTTTGAAGAATAAACCTGGAATCGGTCATTTTACGGAATCATCATTTCACAAATCAAATGACCGCACCATTGCAACGTATCGAATGATCCGATAATAGCATAGCTATACATCTGAACCAAACAGGCTGCAAATTCAATCCTTGTGCCCACAGCTGAAGCTATGCTTGGCTTGCTTTATAAACTCCCAAACAGAGGAATTTTGAAAGATATATCCGAGGCTTGATCCAAAATGGTGGAGGCAACGTTGTAACAGGGAGCTGGAATCATGGACTAGTTCCTGTTTTCTTATTATGAATCAAGTAGGTGTCAATCATTCGAGGCAAAAAGTTCATCTCCAATCCCAAATCCAAAGCATTCTAGCCATGTCACTGGTCTTCAGTATAGGCTTTGGAATGCCATGCTGTTTCAACCAAGAGTTTGCAATGAAGAGTAAAAATTCCATTCCAGGGCCTCTGGATTAAACACAACTCCCATTCTCATGCTCATCGGCCAACATATACAAGGGGAGAATAAAAACATTATTGGGCCATGAAAAAACTTACAATCTGTCCTCTATTTGCATATTTGATTTCAATCCTTATTAATAATAGAAGTTCAATAATATAATTTGATGAAAATTAAAAGTTTGTGACACATATGAAACTTGGCGTTAATTCAATGAGCAAGAATGTAAATTATCCATTTATAACTTTACCGAGATAAAATAAAATGGACATTTTATATGATTTCTACTTGATGAAGGTGAAGTAATTCCAGTAGCATTGTGAAATGGGGATAAATCAAGTCGGTATACATTATCAATATCAATAATTAAATCAAATTGGCCTTCACTTGGAGTCATTGGAGGCTCTCTACATGGGGGTGAATCTATGACTATAGAGTTGCAGAAATAGATTTAACATGAATTTCCAATTTTAGTCATGGGCAATTGAGCTAGGTATGAAAGTCGAAGAGGACCTGAAATTTAACTCTGAGGAATAAAAATGAATGATTCTTTCAGTTGTTTAAACCCTTATCTATTATTACTGAAACCCACGTTAGTACCCCAATCCTGCAATTTCAGTCTCTATTTTTCTGAACTTTCAGAACTTTGGCAAAAATATACAAGTTTTTACATCTATCAATTAGATTCTTGTTCTCTCGTTTTACTAGATATTGAGCTAAGAAGCGAGAGCAAGCTGCAAGTAAACCAACTCTAAAATTACAGTATCTTAATATGGAACAAATCCTTCACTCTCTCGTTGGTACCACTTCTTACTCCTGGGAAAAAAAAATGATTATGTTCTTCATAAACAAACATGCATTAAGCGTTTCAATTAATGGTAATTATGTAAATTTAATACTTAAAAAAATCACCAATGAATCCTTCTTTCTCAAAATAAAAGAAAAAATTGCATTTTCTTTTTGTTTAAATAATAGCATATTCAAAAACCAATCTTATCATCTTAAAACTCTATTTAAGTCTCTCTTAATTTACCATTTTTTTTTCAATGTTTAAGGATAATATTTCCAAGTTTTTTCAATAAATGTTATCTTCTTATTTTGAACATAGAAAATTGAAATAAATAACTATCTCTTGATAACAAGGGAAAAGTGAAAAAAATCGAACATACGAATTAATTCGGTTGATTTATATAACTATTTTTAAATGAAAACATTTAACAAGTTTGAGTTTAAATGTTAATACTTAAATTTTTTTTCTTTTATTCCAAGTTACGATCTTTTTTATATAAAAAACAATAAAAAAGATTAGCAAAAAAATCTGTACTCTATTAATAATAAAAAGCTCAAATTTAATAGTCAAAGTTTCTATCGGGGTTAAGGAAACATTATTGAAAGAAGGAAAAGGAAAAAAGACCTTCTAAAGGTACGCACTCCTATGTATAAGTTGTAATAGATCTATTGCTTCGAAGACTATAGAAGAAGTCTTCAAAAATAATCACAAAAGCATATGCAAAATAACCATGACATCCTTAGTGATCCTTAACATCATTGTATTGACATCGTGAAAGACTTCCAAACCAACATTTTTGCATGATTGCCTACGGATTCAAGGCTTTGGGTATGACTTTTCATACTTCAACATCAAAGGCTTCGAGACTGTCCTTTATGAAATTGATGCAATCGTTATAATAATTCACGTATACTACCTACAAGGAATTGCCCAGATTGAGTAATAAATAAGGAATTGTTGCCCTTAGATGCTGTTATATCCAAAGCAATCCTGTTAGGGCCAGTCACATAGGCGATGAAGCTACAAGGATATCTGATTCCAATATTGAGATTGAATATGCTTCAGAATATATACTCTGTCTTGTTGCAAATCTTTGCTATTAGGGTCTTACCTCTTTCTTAAAGATTAATGTAAAACAAGTACAGGAATATATTAGAGTCCTGAGTATAATAAGCAAAAGAGCGATAGATTTTGTGACTTGACTAATAATTCTCACAAAATTTGAAAAAAAAAAAATAGAAAGGAAGATGACGTCTTTTAATATATAAATATATAAAATTTAATATCTTTAATAGCCAAAAATACAACTCGAACAAGTTGTATTGTTTATATGTGGATAATTTAAAAAAATTAACATGTGTTCTTTTAATAAACTCATTTTGTTTTATTTGTTGCATTTTATTCAAAAATAATTCAAACAACGTAAATTGATTACATTTATTTTTATTATCTACCTTTAATTACTTTTGATTAAATTCGTAGGTAAAAAAGCTTTAATCACCATCAGTAATACATAACATAATAATTTTGAGTCTTTTTTAATTATAAATATTCAATTCTTGAATATTATTTAAAAGAAAATTCACTTTCTAAATATTTTAACTTGTAAACTTATTATTAGCTCCACCTTTTAAGTTATTAAGTTATGCCAAACACAAACATAAAATCCTTGATTTTATTATTTTCTTTAGATCAAACAAATCTTCAAGGATCAACTTATAAATATATGTATTTGAGGAAAAACGGAAATAGAATATATTACTTATGAATATGATGATTATATATCTGAAGAAAAACTTTACCTGTACATTGAGCGTAATTGTATTATTATATTTAATGATTAATTTGTTAAAATAACTATTAAAGAAAAAATTATAAAAATATGTAAAACAAATAAATTTACACCAATATAAATTGATCATTCTCAATATATATATTAACTAGGTAATATTTTTTAATTAAATTCTTTTATGTGTTTTTCTCTTAATCAAATTTAAGTACAAATTTAACTACTTTTCACCTTTTCCTGTCTAATATAGCAAAATGTTAGTATTAATTTAATAATGTTATTATACACGTACAATCTTGTTAAGCAATTTGGCGACGAGTGTGACCAGTCTTTGTTAACCCTATGTACAATCTTGATTGGCAATTTAGCAATTCGGGAAAATTTTCAAAAGCCCAATTTATAAGAAAAGAATGAAGTTAGACGAAAGGAGTTTGGAAAATAAATATTTCCACATGTTATTAGTTGTCTTTTAAGTGAATTTTCATTAGAATCATTAAGGTTTCATTTGGACACGTGACAAAATTAGTTATGATAAGATTAAAAATAGATGTGGTAGTGACATTAGATGCTATAGCAATGAGATTAAAATCAATAGGTCGCTTGAATTCAAATGCAAAAATAGTGATGTGATGAATTATAATAATAAAAAAAATAATTATTAAAATATGTATATATACTAAATAATAAAATATATATGTTAGAAATATATTTTTATTAAATAATAATTAAAATTATCAAAATTACTTCTATATTGAAAAATAATTAATAAAATAAAACTAAAAGAATTGAAAAATAAAAAATGGAATGAATTGATTTAAAAAAATATTTTCCTATTGTTATGGAATTGCTTATTTTTAATTAATCATAGTAATGCTAAAATATATTTATTAATTTATTATTTAATAAAATTTATTAATTATATTATATAAAAAATATTTTATTTTTTAATATAGATTATAATAAAAATTAAAAAAAATGTTCACTTAAGAGGAAAAAAAAGCTAGGACTATATTAGTAAAAATGCCGTGTCGCAGGATACATTTTCTTACTAGAGTTTGAAGCTTCCATGCGAATTGGAGGCACCTGCACGGTCAGCAACCGTGTTGGTGTGCTCCCAAATAGATGGCGTGGCCATTGAACGGACCCTAATTGGATGGATTACCGTGTTTTACATTTTTATTTTTTGAGATCCAACCTAGGAAAAGATAGAGGAACATCTAGAATGATTTTTTTAGGGTTTGGATGAGCTTTTGAAGATTTTGAGAAATCCAAGAAAAGGTCGAGGAAAGGTTAACCGTAATTCAGCAGCCATCCAAAGTGAAAAACCTAGCGGATCTAGTTTTGGAGGATTCAGATTCACTGGATAAAGATTTAAATAGTATCATGTTACAAATACTATTTTAAAATTTTAATTTTTTTGTTATCGATATTAATAATTGATATTTATCGTAATTGAATGTAATAATATTTATTATATTCATAATTATAAAAAAAAAGACATGTAATTATGATTTAAATTTTTACTTTGGATATTTGATGAAAAATATTAGTTTTAAAAAATTTTGTGAAAACGTAAAGATGAGCCTTTGAGTGAATTTTGGAATAATTTAGTTTCGAAAGATGATGATCGGTGATGACAAGAGTCGACAGCAAAGGCGGAGGTTAGCCAGAAATTAGGTATTAGGTGGCTATTCTTAAGGTTTTAGAACTTTAAAGAAAAGGTTTCAAGACTAGAGAGAGAAAGATTTTTTTTTTAATTGTACAGGATGCATCCAGAAGAAAAAGAGGAAAAAAAAAAAGTAGGGTGAATTTAGCAGAATTGACCTAACCAAAACAAGGTCAGGGAATCCGTACACTTCGTATTGGATTGAGTCTATCCATAAGATTTAATAATTATAGATAATTTAACTCAATTCGATTATTATCATTAAATAAAAATATATTTTTATTTAAATTTAATTATAAAAATGTATAATATAAAATAATATTTTTTAATTTTTTACATAATAAAATAAGTTTATAAATCAAGTCATGACAAAAGTAAAAAATTTTAAAAAAATTTATACAATAATCTTATTCAATCAATGA
>JBBYHL010000005.1:10627898-10646288 GCA_038381835.1 Adansonia madagascariensis
AGAGACCAAATATTTTGTACAGGCAACATATAAAAAAAAATTATTTAATCATTTTCTCCCCAGGTTAATCCTTGATACTAAGCAAGTAGTGCTTAAACTTTTCTTATCAGTGGCAAGTTTTAAGGATAAATGCTCACCTAGCTATTTGTTTAAAGGGTTGTAACTTTCAATTCTGACTGGTTTTAAGTGCTAAAAATAACTAATCACCAAATTATTTTTTTAATCAAAGATTGAAATTACAAGAGCTTTTTTTTAGCTGCCGTACATTTTTAACTTGAGGCCAGTAACAACTACCCATTTGTATTGGGAACAACTTGTTATGTACTTCAGCCAAAAAAGGTTGCAGTGAGCCGAAAACACTGACCTAGCACACGATTAGGACACCATACCTAGCTTAGCTAGACGTATTTCTTCATTTCCATGGTCTCTTGGCTCTTGAGACCATAGCATAGGTGACCCAACATAGGACATGTGAATGAGACCACATGTAAGACCTACCATGGACCATTTGATCACTCACAACAATTAATGAAAAACATGGTGGTCCGCCAACGCAAGGGTCAGTATCGAGGAATCCAAAGTTTATTATATGTGTGTGTGTGTATATATATATATATATATATATATATATATGTCCAGCCACTGAAAATATTTATATCTACTTCCTCCATAGTCGGACAATTACAAATGTAAGATGGATCTTGGAAGGAAATAGCATAGACACCAAAGCTAACACACTAAAACAGGTACATATATATTGCAATCCTACTTTTTTCCTCTTTCTATCATCCTTCGTGAGCGATCACCTGCGAATGCAATCCAAAGTAGCATTCTGTCCTTCCAAGTCATCAACATTTTGGCAAAAAGCATGGTTCCAAGACTCATTCGAAACTAAGGTAGCACAAACGCTCCAAAATCCCACAACAAATCCCATAGCAACGCTAAGATAGAACCATAGCTCGTCGTTGTTTGAACTACAACGAGATGGTGGTGTGGGCGGAGGGTTATCTCCTGGACACCTTGTTTGGAGGCGAACCCCACGGAGCAGTGTATTGCCCTCATAGTTGGATGAATCATTGAGCGATTGAAGCTGATTTCCTGTTGGAATTCTGCCTGACAGGTTGTCGTGAGATAACTTCAAGTGACCCAAAAATGTCAAAGATGAAAGACTTGGAGGAATCGGGCCTGAAAAATTGTTGTACGATGGATCAAGGGACTCCAACCATCGCAAATCATCAATATTGTTGGGAATGCTTCCACTTGAATGATTTCTTGACAAATTCAATGAGTCCAAAAAAGCCAGGCTGCAGATCCCGTCTGGGAAATCATCTGTAAGATAATTCTTTGAAAGATCAATGTTCTTGACATCCAGAAGAGTTCTGCTATATTCAAGTTCCCTTTACTTAGTCCCTACTAGAACCATTTGTTCATTTATGGTGCTATCCTGGAAGTCAACCTGTCCGTAGTCCAAACTTGCTGTCAAGCCCCAAACCCGATTCTGGGACGAAACAACCATCGCATACTTATACAAGAATGTAAGCCTATGGATTCTCAGATTCTATTTTTTTTTTTTTTTACAACTATTGGTTTGCAAATCCAAGTACATCAAATTCACAAAGGTATAAAACATTACGCAAAATATCATAGAAGGAGGTCTGCAAGCTTAGCCATTACAAACAAATACATTAGTAGTTCTTAAGCTATTTTGGTAAAATAATAAGTTTATAAACTCGAAATATCTTAAGAACTGGCAATGGTCTCTTGCATCCTATTCAACCTATAGTAGATCGGCTACTCAACAGAATCTGTAAAAAAATTATAATCAATGGAGTTAGTATAAAATACTCAGTAACAAACCGACTCAACCACCTAGATCATCATATGTTACTATCATATAAATATAAAATCACTTGAAAACTCTTGGCAAACAAAAGAAATCGGGCATCATACTCATACTAGAATCACAACCACATCACTCTATAATTATTCACAATTTCAATTTTCAATAATTAAATATTTCATATTCAAATAAAGAGATAAGAAAATGAGAATAGTTATAGTTACAGATTCACATTCATATTCATATTCATATCTAGGTTCATAACAAATTCATATTCAGATTCAAATTGGGCTACGACTACTTTTACCTTAGTGGCAAGGTCCAAAATTATAATGCACCCTCGGAGAGGATACACAAATGCTAGCATATGCACCATTGTATTCGTCCCCAATGACAGGGTCCAGAATGTAGCCAGGTCAAATAACACTTGACGACGACCACTTTCACCTTAGTGGCAAGGTCCATATTCATAATGTAACCTTAGAAAGGTTAGGTACAATACTAACATATAGTACCATTGCATTTATCCCCAATGATAGGGTCTAGAACACAGCCAAATTCAACACCAATAATCATCTCAATCAAATTCATATGTAGACCCAAAATCGCAAAAAAAAAAAAAAAAAAAAAAAATTCTTCATAATCATCATCATGTCAAACATATTTCTCAATGTACAAACTCAAGGCATATTCAGGCACAATCAAATAATCAATTCATATAATTCAAATTATTCTCATATTTAAAAGTAATATTTAAACAAATTCACATGAAGACCCATTTTCATGTTAAACATAATATATCTATGCATTTTATAAAATAGTAGGAGATTTGGTAAGTTACTTACTTGACAACTCCAGCCTTCCAACTCCAAAATCTAGTCAAAAGTATACATTAAGGCCTTATAATCCATATAAATCATAATTACTATGAGATCCACTCATTCATTATTTTTATGCAAAATGACTTCTTCAAATTAAACCCATATTGGTTTGGTTTGCTCTCTTAAAAAGGGCCACATTCGCTCCCTAAAACTTATTTAACTCCTAATCGTACATCTACCATATCTCTCTAATACAAGGAAAATTAGTCAAAACCATAATGGGAAGTAAGAAACTTTAAAAGAAATCATATTGCTAATATTAGATAGTATTATTATTATTTTTTACAAAATTGAGACTTTATCATATTTTATGTATATACTTTCGAAAAATTCAATAAAATTGTATAATTAAAAATCATGACTAATTACAGCAAAATATATCAAATAAAAATCAAAATTAATTTTTTAAATGCATAAAAATTAATTTTTTCTTAACTTTCCAAAATATCAAAATATGTTCATTTGGCCTATTTTGAGACCTCATAACTCACAATATAACTTGAATCTAGGGCTGTATTTGATATCAAAATCAAGCTACACATCATACTTCAATATATAAACTTTGAATCAGAAGCCATGATCCACGATGGTCGAAAATCATTTTTTGAAAAGGCCAAATTAGGATGGTCATCACCATCTTACCCAGATTTCTGGGTTTTCATGTTCAAGTAGCCAACTTGTGGCTTTCGATTCTTTTAGCACATAAATCATCATATCAAGCCACCAATGCTAAATTAAATTTCACATTTCATACTACAATGTAGACTCAAGAATTGGCTAAATCCAATACTGGACGATGGATTTCGGACAGCCTAAATTTGCTGGTCCGTCACTGTTAAATCCAAAATCTAAATTGTCATATCTTACAATCTACCCAACCAAATCAACTCAAACTTGTTCCATTAGAAACCTAAGGCCAAAAGCTACCTAGAAGAGGTGTTCGATGTCAAAAATTTCGTTGAAAAAGTTGCCAGCCATGGTACAAGCTTGGGTTTTTTTTATGGGTTTTCTATTATGCATGAAACAAAACATATAAAATGGTAATTACTAAGCTTACCTCTAAGAAGATGATGAGAAAACTCAATTTCTTGGCTTTTTTTTTGGTTAGAATTTCAGACCTCTTCTTTCCCCCCTCTTCTTATTTCTCTCGTTCTTCTCTTTGTTCTAGCACATATAAGAGGAAAAAAAGAAATAAAATTCTTATTACATATATATATATATATATATATATTTTGCACATAAACCCTCTAGTTTCAAAAATTTACACATAAGCCCCTTCGTACATAAGAATAATGATTGTAATAATAATAAAAAATAGTAGTAGTAGTAGTAACGGGGGTTACACTTGCATTGCCATATTTCAAGGCAGAGAAAGTGTGGAAACATTTCGGAATTGAACCAATAAAATTATTGCCTGAAAGTTCCAAATCGTGGATATTAGAAAGATAACAAAGTTGTTCAGGAACATTCCTCTTAAGCAGGTTGGACCGAAGCTGTAGAATATAGAGCCTTCGTACTCGCCGGTCATTATACAGTGGATAAGGAAAACCACCACCAAGATTATTGTTGCCCAATATCAATAACACAAGGTGGCATAATGAAGTCAGGGAACTTGGATATTACGAGATAAGTTATTGTTTGAGGCATCCGAAACTTTCAAGCTTTTCAGTTTATCCCAAGAATTTGGAAGCTCTCCGGGGAAATTGTTGTGCCCAATGGAGAGAAATATTAGCCGCTTCATTTTGCATATTGATGATGACATACTGCCGCTGATCTGGTTTCGAGAAAGAAAAATTGTACGCAACTTTGGCATTAGTTCCCCAATGTTCTCAGGAATGGGACCTAAAAATGAATTTCTCTGTAGATACAGTTGCGTTGCATTAGTCGACCAAAGTGGGGTCTGGCCCTCAAAGCGATTCTTGCCCAAATCAATTTTAACTAGATTCTTTGAGTAAATTTTTGTGGGTAGCCTGGCCTTGATTGCATTATTAGACAAGTCTATTTACCAACATATAGAAAATAACCTGGCAAACCATCCTTCTTCTATGGTTTCTTAAATGGTAGCATTTGAAATTATAACATAAGAAATATAGCTTTTAACTTGAAGCCAAACTGGAAAAGATGATGTACGTGGCAGTTAATTAATACCAGGGTTGTAAGCCTGAAAGGAGGAACCCAATCATGTTTCAAGTTAAAAATCAGTGACCTGTTTTGGTATGTTGTGAGCATGAAAGAATCTAATTTTGTGAGATTTGCCAAATGGGCTTCTGTCAAAATGCCTTCCATTTGGTTTGAAACAAGGTCCAGTATAGATAGCTTAGCAAGTTTCCCAAAACTTTCGGGAATTGTTCCATTGAGATTATTATGAGTAAGTTCTAATAATCTCAAGGATGATAAATTCCCAATAGAAGCTGGAATTGAACCCCAAAAGAAATTAGTGCTGAGGACAAGTTCTTGCAATTTCTTGAGTGCTCCTAATGATTCTGGCAAACTTCCTTCTAGCTTGTTGCCTTCTAAATGGAGGAGCTCTAAGCTATTATTTTGGCAAGCTGAGAAACGGTCCAAAAACTCAACAATTCTACCGTGAAAACGATTAGAATTGAGTCTCAAAATTATCAACTTGCACAAATTTCCAAGCCAAATCAGGATGGGACCATAGAAGTTAGTCGCAACTAGATTAAGCTTTTGAAGATTGGTTAGGTTAGAGAACCAGTGCGGTAATGGAGACTTAATTGACTTACCATCCAAACTGAGGAATTCAAGTGAAGTGAGATTGATTGGCGGAAGAGTGAGATCAATGCTTGTAAGACCGCACTGATACAAATATAATCTCGTAAGAGATGGAAGCATGCTCACTGCTTTCGACCAAGATCCTCCTACATCAGAAAGGTACACATTTCCTAGACGTAAATATTTCAATGAGGATAAACTTGAAAGCCAAAGAAGGCTTTTGGCATGCAAACCGCTATTCCGACTCAGGTCAAGCGTCCGCAAGTCCGATAATTTCCCAAGATGAGGTGGAATCTTTCCATTAAAGCATGAGCCATAATGATCCAGGTATCTCAAGTTCTTTAACATGCCGAACAACTTGGAATCTCGTTCTCGCAAAAATGATTGTAGGCAAGATTTAAGCGAGTCAAATTTTTCACATGTGAAGCAAAGAAGGTTTTATTTTACCTCCCAAGGAATGATTTTTGAGGTTAAGCTCTGTGACATAACCAGCTCTGTTGTTGCATCTCACACCTCGCCATTTGCAGCAGTCCAATCCAACCTAGGACGAAAGACTTCCTGAAGGATCGATGAGACCTTCTTTGAAGTCGAGGACGTGCTTTTATCTCAGTCTCAATGCCTACCACGCTGACATTGCCATCTGAACATGAAGACAAGAACGGTAGCAAGAGTAAAAAAATACCAAGAAATTGCAATGTGGGTTGTCGTTGTAATCGATGTCCATTTTGGAAATATCTTGGTTGCTATGGGATCTATCTCTGTCTCTTGATAAATGTAAGCTTACTTATTTTTCAAGAATCAAGCTCCTTTGAATTAATGGTGTACCATAACTTTCAGGCAAATGCGCGTTTTTAGCTGCGAATGTTATTGCATTTATTGCTGTTATGGTGGTCGTATTTTTTTCACAACTTAGTTGTTAGTAATTAAAATTATAATAATAAAAATTATTTTTTAATTATTTTAAAAATAATTTATAATAATTTATAACTTTTTATTTATAAATGAAAAAATTATTTAAAAATTAAATTTACTGAGTTTAATCGCTATGTACATTATTTATTTATAATTTAATTTCAGTAAATATTAATAATAAAAAAATTAAAATTATAAAATGATAATTACAATATTACATTACTATAATAATTTAAAATGCATGTTTTAAAATAAAAAATTAAGTCACTGACAGCTGGATCATAAAATTAAAAAGGACAACCGTATTTTGACATTAACGCACATAGTCTTGACTTATCCACGCCAAAAGTCAGACAGAAAAAGACCCAAGCCTTTCGAGCTCCGTAAATCACGCTCAAAAAACTTCCCTTCTAAAGTTTTTTTTTTTTTTTTAATATATATTTTATTTTTTTATAGTTAACCTCTAAAGTCTTTCGATTTTAGTCAAAATATTTTTTTACCGTTGATGTGACTCAAGTCTTTCTAATTACTAATATTTAGCCTAAAAATCGTACTTGTAATGCATACGTAAAAAAGACTTGACAGCTAAATGATTTTTTTTTCTTTTTTTAAGCTTTTGTGAATTCTTAAACAGGGATAAAACCTCAATCATTTTGGGACAAGATTGTTGACGGATTCAAAAACTTAGACATATCAAATGGTCTGAGACTCTCCTTCATGGTATTGGCACCACCCTCGCTTACCCGCACGATTAATTGTGAGTAATCAGATCCATGACTTGTCAAATAATGAATGATTGGTCATAGATACTATTATCTCTAAACCAATCCTCGTAAGGCTAGTTAAATTGAAGATGAAGCTCCGATAATCTGATTTTGATGCTAAAATGCAGTATTTAGGATACTTGCAAGTCGTTGCTATTAAAGCCCGTAGGTAATGGAGTTGGGTGTGCACGAAGATTGTTTTATTCAGTTTGGATTTTCTTATTTTTTTATTTAGTTTGGATTTTCTTTTGCGTGAACGTTAAATTTTTTTTTTTTAATGAAATGACATTTACAATCGCATTACATCGTTCAACGTTGCTTCATCCTACTTAATTTTTTATTAATTATTTTTAATTTAATATTTTAAAAATATTATAATTTATTTATTAATTTAATTTTAATATATATAATTCTTTAGTATTTATATATATACAAAAATATAAAAAAATATAGAATATTTTAAGGAGCAGAATAATAATTTAAAAAACAAATGAAGCAGAGCAAGCATTGTTCAAAATCATCTTACTTCATCTTGCTCTCACCTTTCAAAGAAAAAATCTTCTCATTCAAAACAAAATCGTGAAGCGAATCAAATTTTGCCATTCTCTCTAACTCGACCCTTGTTTCCTCATCTCTTAGGTTTTTGAAAGATTGACCTAAAAAAAGAAAGGAATTAGAGCAAATGAATATAACTAGGAGAGGGACGGATTCACCGACTTCTCAAAGCGATGTTAACCAGTTAAGAATAGAAGATGCCATCCGCATCCCCATCAAAGTCACCATACAATACAAGGAGAGACTAGAGAGGGGTAGATAAGGGCAGGAAAATTCAAACTCTTTGAACAGGGGAACGTTTATATCCTACTTAATAAAACTAGAGTCGTGGTATCTTTGGGTCTTTGGAGAAGCAAACTCAAAACTAAAATTTATCCCTAATTAGTTTTAGCAAACGTATATAATATCCTCAGAGTTTGTCTAATCAAAGGAATTTTATGTTTCACATCAATTCAAATTTACTTAAAATAGTTAGAGCAAACGGTCATATAATTAGATTACCGACAATCGATTAAGAAGACGACCAAAGAAATAATGAACCATCAGCAATAATAACAGTAGAGGTGTTGATGATTGAGATACAGCTCGAATTATTTTCTTATCTAGGTTTATTTTAGGCTCTGTTCATTTTGCTATTTAAAAATTTTAAAAAAATATTTTTATATTTTTATAATTAAATTTAAATAAAAATATTTTTATTATTTAAATAGTAATTCAGATCGACCAGAATCACAAATACAAATATCCAAGTTGAACAGAGTTTGTTGAATCGAACAGCCTATCTGGTATAGATCTAATAATAAGTAATAATAATACAAAAACTCATCATATAGTTTTGCCTTTTTTTGTTTTTTTTTTTTTTTTTTTGTTTTAATCTGTGTTTCTTCCTTCTATAGTTAAAAATTGTTACATAACCCAAAGACAGAGAAGGGTGGGCACCCAGCAATATACCAGGCTGAAGTACCAAATTCAATCCTTGTCCTCATAGCTGAAGAAACTAAAGGTGGTAAAATAAATCTGAATCCGAAAATTCGTTTGAAAAAATTCAAGCTTGAATTCGAACCGAATTCGATTTGACCAAAAAGTCAACAGTTCGAACCCGAAAAAACCTGAATCTGAATGGCCCGAACCCGAAATAGCCCGAATTTGAAATGACCCGAACATGAAAGAACTTGAACTCGAAATGACCCGAACCCGAAATGATCCGAACCCAAAAAAACCCGAACCCGAGCCCGACCTGAACTCGAACCCGAATTTAATATTAAAAATAAATATGAAGAAATTATAATTAAATAATATTTTATAAATCCAAAACTTTAATAATAAATTTTATTTTAATATTCTTTTAATAATTTAATTAAATATTAAAAAATATAATTTATATTTTAAATATGATTAAACTTGCTCATGGGTTGGGCTGGACCGTAGTCTAAAGTTTTTTAAAATCTCAATCCCAAGCCCTTATTTAACTTGCCCAGACTTATCTATTTAAGCCAGAATTACTGTTCATTAGTTTTTATTAATATTATATATTATAATTAAATTTAAATAAAATATATTAATTTAAAATCACTGTTTCGAGTCGAGTCAGGCTAGTCTGATATAAAAATATGAGAAGCTGGGCCAGACCCAATTGGACGGAGTGGGTAGCTCGACCCTTGAATAGGTCTATATATAATAAAATATTTATTTATCAAAAAGTAAATCATATCATGAGCTTTGAAAAACATTGTTAATAAAATATATCATCCATTTATCACATAGTTAAACTCATTAAATATTGAGAGTTTGTGTATGTTAGTAGTAAAATTTTAAATTCTTCTTTAAATAGTATTATTATTATTATTATTATTATTATTATTATTATTATTATAAGTAACAGTAATTAGAATATTAAAATAATATAACAAAGTAATAAGATAAATTAAAAAAATATGAAAGTCATAATAGATAATACTATATAAAAAATGAATTAAATATTAAATATTAATACCATATATAACTTAATTAAATATTAAAATTTTAATTTATATTTTATATATGATTAAACTTGCTCATGGGACGGGTCGAGCTGCGGTCCAAATTTTTTTAAAATCGTAAGTCTAGGCTCTTATTTAATATGTCCAAATCTGCTTATTTAAGCTAGAATTAATGTTCATCACATTAAAAATATATTTTTATTAATATTTATATATTTTATAATTAAAGATAGAGGTAGTAGAAGAAAAGGTTGAGGTAGTCAAGATAAAGGCAGAGCAAGCAATGAACATGAAAATCAACATAATCAACACCAAGATAATTAATTTCAAGGAAGAGAAAGAAGATGAGGACGCTACCGCTCAACTATTTACAAGCCAAGGTCAGTAAACAAGTCCAACATTAACTGCTTTAGATGTCATAAATATGGTCAGTATCTATCAAAATGTCATATAAGTATGTCTAAAGGACATAGTGAAAAATCTCACTATGTAGAGAAGGAAGAAGCAATCTCTTTATTGATGGTCTGTTATGCAAAGGAGGAAGCTAATCAATATCTATGGTATTTAGACACAGGTTGCAGCAATCACATATGTGGTGACAAATATGCATTCTCAGAATTGATGAGTCTTTTTGTGATAATGTGAAGTTTAGAGATAATTCTAAAGTCTCTGTTATGGGGGAAGGAAAGGTAACAATTCGAACTAAGGGAAATTTTCTTGGAATATTGCTGGTGTACTATTTGTTCCAGATTTAAAAACGAAATTGCTTAGTGTTGGCCACCTACAAGAAAAGGGATATAAAGTCTCTATCAAAGGAGGAGTCTGCAGAATGTTAGATGAAAAGTTAGGTTTAATTGCTCAGGTCAATATGACTACAAATCGAATGTTTCCGCTGCATCTCAACAATGTTTCTCATATGTGCTTTTCTGCAAGACTAAGTCAAGAGGCTTGCCTGTGGTATTTTTGCTATGGACATTTGAACTTTGGCAAGTTGAAAATCTTACAACAAAAGAACATGGTCAAAGGACTACCAAAATTTGTCACACTTTCTCAAGTTTGTGAAGAATGTATTGTCAAAAAACAACCTTGCAATCAATTTCCAAATTAAAAATCTCAGAGGGCTAAAAAGTACTGAAAGTAGTGCATTCTGACTTATATGGGCTGATCACATTAATGTCAAATGGAGGTAAACGATGTTTTATATCATTCATTGATGATTCTAGTCGTAAAATTTGGGAGTATTTTTTACTTGAAAGATTTGAAGCTCTCACAGCTTTCAAAAGTTTCAAAGCATTAGTTGAAAAAGAAACAGATGCTTCAATAAAAGTATTACACACCGATCATGGTGGAGAGTATAATTTTGAAAAATTTCATGATTCCTGTGATAAGTAAGAAATACGAAGACAGTTGACTGCAGCCTATACACCATAATAAAATGCTGTTTGCGAAAGAAAGAATCGTACAATTTCGAATATGGTGCGAAGTCTTTTAACAAGGAATGGTGTTTCAAGAAGTTTTTGGCCTAAAACAGTCAATTGGAGCTACCATATATTGAACTGAAGTGCTACTTTTGCTGTTCAAGATAAAACACCAGAAAAAGCTTGGAGCAGACGTATACCTCCTGTGGATCATTTCAGAATTTTTGGGTGCATTTCTGTTGCCATATTCCAAACCAGAGAAGAAAAAAACTAGATGACAAGGGAGAAAAATGCATTTTTCTTGGTATTAGTGCTCAGTCAAAAGCTTACAAGCTTTACAATCCTAGCACCATGAAAATTGTTATTAGTCGTGATGTCATTTTTAATGAAGATCAAACTTGGCCATGGAATGAGAATGGTGTTAAAAAACAAATTCCAGCTAATTTTGATGGAGAAAATGAAGATCAAAGTTAGCAATCAGTAGAGAATGGGCAACAATCAGTTCTAGCAACTACTCAAGAAAGGGAGTGACCTTAACGTACTAGATGAAAACCTGCATGGATGATTAATTATAAGGTAAATGAAATTAATCAATCTGAAAACCCACTTACACATTTCACTCTATTTTCAAACTATGATTCTACCAGTTTTGAAGTGGCTATGAAAGAAGCTAAATGACGGAAGGCGATGGATGAAAAAATTGCAGCAACGGAAGGAACAATACTTGAAAGTTGACTGAGCTTCCAAAAGGGCAGAAAACCATTGGTGTTAAATAGGTTTATAAGACAAAACTGAAAGAGAATGGTGAAGTTCATAAGTACAAGGCATGTCTAGTTGCCAAAGGGTACAAGCAAGAGTGTGGTGTGGATTACAAAGAAGTTTTTGGTCTTGTTGCAAGGCATGATACAATCACAATGGTGATTACATTGGCAACCCAAAACTCATGGCCTATTTTCCAGTTGGATGTTAAATCGGCATTCTTACATGGTGATTTAGAAGAACAGGTATTTATCGATCAACCTCCCAGTTATATTAAGATTGGAAGTGAGCATAAAGTGTATAAACTAAAAAAGGCTCTATATGGACTAAAACAAGTCAACGGGCTTGGTATAATCGTATTGATGCTTATTTTTTGAAAAAGGGTTTTAAGAAGTGTCCATATGAACATACACTTTATGTTAAACTTGGAGATGGAGGAAAAATGATTATTGTGTGCTTGTATGTAGATGATTTTATGCTTACTGGAAATGATGGTGCCATGTTTGATGATTTCAAGAAATCGATGATGATAGAGTTTGAAATGTCTGATCTTGGAATGATGCAATATTTTCTTGGCATTAAAGTAGAGCAAAATGTCACTGGTATTTTTATCTCTCAAAGAGGATATATGCAAGGATTTTTAGAAAAGTTTGGAATGAAGAATTGTAATCCTGTAAGTATACCAATAGAGTGTGGATTGAAGCTAAGCAAGGATCATGAAGCAAAAAAGGTTGAAAGTACACTTTACAAGCAAATTATGGGGAGTTTAATGTATTTGACAGCAACAAGGCCAGACATAATGTACTCTGTGAGTCTTGTAAGTAGATACATGGAGAACCCAAAGGAGATGCATCTTCTCACTGCCAAAAGTATATTACGCTATATGCAAGGAGCTATGGAGTTTGGTTACTCTACAGGAAAGAGAAAGCAGGAGACTTATAGGCTTTATTGACAGTGATTTTGCAGGAGACCAAGATGACAGAAGAAGCACATCAGGTCATGTTTTCATGTTGGGGTCAGGAGCTATTTCGTGGTCTTCCAAGAAGCAGCTAATAGTTACATTATCAACTACTAAAGCTGAATTTGTTGCAGCAACCTCCTATAAATGTCAAGTCATTTGGTTGAGAAAAATTGTTGAAGAGTTGCATCTCAAGCAAAAGAAAGCAACTGCAATTTATTGTGGCAACATTTCAGTAATAAAGCTCTCCCAAAATCCTGTTCTGCATGGGCAAAGCAAGTATATAGATGTAAAGTATTATTACTTAAGGGATCTCACAAATGATGGAATCATTAAATTAATCTACGATAGAAGTGAAGACCAGATTACTGATATTTTAACCAAGCCCCTTAAATTCCCTGCATTCTAGAGCTTCAGGAGGCAGCTTGGTATGTGTACCTTAGCTGATCTAATTTGAAGGATAGATCTTCAAAATTTGGCTCTTATTAAACTGAATGTTATTTCTGGAACATCAGTTTAAGGGAGGGATTGTTGGAAGTATTTATTTACTTATTTATTTATGTTGTGTTAGTCATGCGTTGTCATAGTCAATAGGACTTTGTTAGTAGTGGTCTCTGGTTGTTTAAACGTGTCCTAGTCTATAAGAGAGTGTTATATGCACGATGGGTAATGCTTATAATTGTACCATAGCAGTATTGCCTATATAAAAACCATTTGATTAATAAAAATGTCAAAGTTTTTGGTACTTCTCTTCCTCTTGTCTTTATTGTTTTAGCTTTGTGTATATATATATATACACCAAGTGTTAACGTTGGCTTTTTGTTGTAGACTTTTCAAATAAGTATAGAAATATGTTAAAAATTGTTAAGATATTTTAATTTTTGGGATTAATTTTGCTTGAATATATAAATTTGCATTCATTCTATCAAATTCATAGTATTTTGGTGAACATTGAGAATAATTTTTGAGATATTAAGTGCATGATGGGACTATAATGACCGCTTTCTCATGGCTATAGCAGTTTGCTGCTTTGCTCCTTTCCCCGATTTCTAAAGAAACGTTTATAACAAAACATGATAAGAAAAATAAGAGAGGAAAGAGAGGGAGAGGGTGAGAGAGAGAGAGAGAGAGAGAGAGAGAGGAAAGTCGAAGAAACTATTTAGAGGAGGGGCTAGAGAAGAAAGAAAGACATGATAACAAGAAAAAGAATGAGAGGAAAAAAGTAATTAGGAAAAAAAGTTATAATTTTTATATATTTATATATATAAAAATAAAATATATTTCTGTGAGTTAATCACAAATGCATTTCATTTTATGTATTTATAGTATTTATATGAAAATTAACTATAAATTATAACTACAAAAGTGAATAAATTATTTTAATTAAAATGTCATAATTTTTTTTAAATATCATAAAAAATATGTGATAAAAATGTTAAATGATCATAGAGAGTCATAAAATATTTTAAAAATCATTATAACTATAATTATTATATTTTACAATAAGTTTTACAAAATTTTAAAAAAAATTCATGACCTCACTAATCGCAATAACATCAGTTTCGTGCACCATTGAAATAAACTCAGACGCAAATGATAATGCGACCAGAATTGTAATTTAAATCTTTGATCTTTAATTAACATAATACTTCATATATTTATTATTGAGGAACATTTTATATTTATAATTAACGAAGTTATTAGTACTTCTTTTCAAAAGCTCATAGTTACTATGAGCGAAACTTTATGTAAACCGAAAGTTAGAGGAATTAGGTTTGAAAAGGGCATAAAAAATATCAAATATGTGAGAACAAAATGTTAAAACCAGCAAAAAATGAACTGTAAACTGTGTAATTGTACAAGCACAAATAAATTAGATTGTAGATGTAGATTATATAAGATCATGAATACAAGTAAACAGTATCAAATAATATAATAATAAATATTATTATATTAATGCATAAATAGTCCACCAAGACTTAGTATGAACTATAGCTAAATGTGTCCAATTTATTAGAGACGCATACCTTTTTATATTTAAAGAATTCGTTCTTTTAGTTCTTTTTCAATTTATAACATATTATTTTAAAAATGTTTAATAAAATATGCAATCTGGTTTAGTATTAAAATTTAAAGCTTTACACGTAAGGTCATTTAAGTTAACCGTAAGGGTGATTGGTGTCTTTTGCCACCAAATGCAGTGGAAAAATTTCCTCTGGAGCCCAAACACCTCCGGCGGCGATTAGGAATCCAACTGCAGGTACAATGCGATAAATATTTTTCATCGCTCATCCAAACAGGTTGGCTTGCGGTGCAAATACTTTAATCACGCTGCACTTGTGCCAATTGGATAAACTTGAGGAGCTTGGACGAAATTCCTGGCAAAATATTTTTTAACTATTTAGATATAGTTCCACCTAGTTTGATCCATAAATAATTGTATAACAATAGCTATGTTTTGTGCTTAAACTTTATTTAAATCGGTTGAATTTAATTAGTGGAATCGGTTCAATTGTTAAAATATTAATTTTTCTCTTTATATCCGGGCACCCAATTCCTAAATGGGTCCAAAAACTTGGAAGCTTTCAAATCATGAAAGGGGAGACGCTGGTCAACCAAATCCCCATGTAAGCAAAGTAGATAAATTGGTTTTTGCCTGCGAGGTTGTAGCAGCAGTCAACATAATGGGACCATTCGTATCTACTTTGCAAGGTAAGTTTTTGCAAGTGATTTTAGCAGTTTTATTTTAGTAAACATTAGCTTTGGCTAGTTGAGAGGAGGTCCACATTACCTGTCAGATTTTAACCCAAAAGCCAAAAGGAATGATCGAACTTCTTTGTGAAGTAAGCACCATTTCACCAAATATTGTTTTCCAGTGGGGAATCTAATCTAATCACCATCTTTAGATATCCAAGGCATCTAACTTAAGAAATGGTGTCTGTTTTGCAACTTAGGTTAAACAATGGAAAATCTTGGGCTGATCGGATCGCATTAGATTAGATCAATTGAGTTGATGCTGATGTGCTAAATTTTACAAGTGTAGTTTACTAATTTCGCACTTTCAAGTGGGCTCGCCAATGTCAGTGACGACGTGGCTGGTTATCATTGCAAATAAATATAGTTGTCACTCTTTCGAAGGAGCAGATGATGTTGCTTTGGTTGCCAAGTTGTGGCTTTTGTCTAATTTTTAATTATGATTTTGTAGAAACTTATTTGATGAAGAGAGGAAATGTTATAAACAAGTGAATAAATGTTATTGAAAAATGACGAAAAGGAAGATAAGAGTAGACCCTAAAACACTAAGTGCTACGGCAAGTGGTGATTAGTAAGGTGGAGTAAGGTTGACGAGAGAATTGGATTGAAGAGGATTGTAGAGAGAATTTGAGAGAGCTTGTTAAAAGTCTAAAAGTTCAAAAGTTTTAAAAGTTCCCAAATGAGTTGCAAAGATTTCTAATATAGGAGTTACAAACTATTATCATTTAATAGGTATAATGAGGGAAGATTGTATGGTACTAAGTATTAATGTAAGGAACTTACTGGTAATGGTGAGTAATAAACAAGAGTTCATCACTTGCTCTTAAAGAAAGGATGAAGTATTCATATTTTATGAAAATGTTAAGAGAGAACCTTTTAACTATCTCTATATCCGATTCATTAAGTCAAACTCTTTAGAACATTCGAATCATGAAACGAACCCAAAAACCCTGTCATAGCACCAATGTTCTCCTCAGTCCTTTCCTCTGGTGTTGGGCTTCATTTTATTCTGAGTAATTAGATGACCCATATTAACTATTTAGGGCTAAACAAATCAAGACTGGAAAGCAAAAATGTAATAAATCTAGCTAGGTGGAATGTACCATAAGTATAGATATTTATGCATGTAAAAAATCATGTATGCAACAGATATCCACATTTGGGTATTTATGCTCTGATTAATTTAAATATTCTAACGTGAAATGACAAGCTTCTTGCAGCGCTAGAAAAAAGCTATTTTGTTGCCTTTCGTTCCAAATTCTAAAACCTTGAAATTATTAACATTTACTATCTAAATTGAAGCCTGTATCAGTGGATATATCCTATTCATAAATATGTGCCATTAATTGCTTAGAATTTTTCTCATCACGTAGATAAAGCTTTCTTGTTAGCTGTTGAGGTAAAAAAGAGTTAAATATGCGTTTATGGCTTCAGTTTCTTTAGTAACTTCAATATTCATAATCCAAAAAAGCATCTGCACTTCTTATGTCCCTTGCAAGGTCATGTTTTTTCTCCACATCTCGCTTTTCTTTACTGGCAATTGACAGACCTTCAACAGTATCATTTTCACTCACACTATTGGGGTTCACACTGTTAGGCTTTCAAGCAGGGTAACCATAGCTTTTAGAATAAAAGGTGGCGGAGTGGCTCAGATTGTGATAGCAGTCGACTTATTGTTTGCTCCATCTTATAACAAGCTTAAATAACAGTTACCATTGAACCCAGAAAAAAATCAAATGCTTTTCTTAAATTCTAGTCATCTTATGCACTAAAAGGTTCTCACTCTTTTTTTTTTTTTTTGTCACAGCTTACATTCATCCATGAATTTGACAATGTGGTACTTGAAGTACATTTTCTATTGAACTGGAGAGACTGCAACCATCTTTACCATGTTAAAGATCTAATGTTTGTTATATGAAGTTTTGGTTTGATCCAATAATTCTTTTAAGTGATCATCACATATTTTTCTAACGTAAAGCTGTTCCAAATTGTTTAGAATGATAATTAATAAAATGTGCTTTCTTCTTTTTTTCTCACTTTGACCATTATGAAACTTAACATAGTTTATCTATATATCCACAAATTTTAAAATTGTTCATCCCCACAAGACACACAATACACATTAAATTTTATTAATAACCCCAATTAATAGAATATCTGCTCTGGCAACAAAGGAGTATATAAAGCAAAAAGTAACAATGAAAAACCCAATATAGCACAGAACAGTTTTCTCATTACCTCTCGGACTGTCAAATCCTATGAATACAAGGTCTTTGATTCTAACATCTGCAGTTCATTGTCTTTTCTTGTTTTCCTTGATTCAATATCAAGCTCAGACAAACATAATCAATGATAGCCAATGGCTAATGAAATTAAAAGTTAGGAAATTTTACTTTTAATATTAAATTCGGGTTATGACGAGTTTATAATTGGATTGATCTTGAGTTTGGACTATTTTAGTTTGGCTTTTTTTTTTGGTTTAATTGTTTGACTTTTTTGTTTAAATTGAATTTGGACAAGTACGAGTTTTTTAGGTAAATTTTTAAGTTAACTTTATTTTGACACGTTTACTTAACTCTCCTAAGGAAATTAAATTTTCGTATAAAAGAACTTTGCTTTTCTTTCTTTGTCACAAAAACATGCATTAAATCTCCTTATTGATGAGCATAGATAAAAAAATTTTTTGCAAAGTGTAATTTCTAAGTTTTTGAAGTAAACTAGGTTGTAAATCACTTGGTGAGACAATACATAGCCAAGAAGGTAACGTAAAGGGACAATAAATCAGTTTGAGCACTTAAATTTCTTTAGGTTGCTACATCCAACTTCAAGTGAGTTTTCTT
>JBBYHL010000005.1:10667944-10678700 GCA_038381835.1 Adansonia madagascariensis
CAAAACCATTTACCAAAAAAATTAAATTAAATAAAATAATAATGTAATGTCACATGGGACAACATATGCAGGAAAGTTTGTGGTAATAATTAAGGACGAATCAAATTAAAAGTAAAAGAAAAAAAATTCGTATGACCAATAGTACCTCAAAAGATTTTTTTCTTTTATAAATAAAAAATTATTGAAATAGAAAATGTTTATGTATGCAATCAATTCTTTTCTTTTTTTGAAAAATAATTAAATTAAAACACGATTTATATAATATATATATATATATATAAAGAAATGAAAAAAAGAATTATAGAATTATAGAATTATAGAATTTCAAGAAACAAAGTAAAACTTGTTGAGATCACATTTTGCCTCCTTTGAAATGAATTTAATAAAAAAAAAGTTAAACTGATAAATGAAACTTATTGCCAGCATTTAGTGGCGATTCCAAATTATTCACTCCATGGATTCTAAATGAGGCAGGTTTGTTTATTTGTTTTATTATATTTAATATATAAATAGACGTAAACATATATATGTATGTATATAATAAGGGGTTCCAAAATTTTTTGAGGGTCAAAGCTACATGAGCCTCCACAAAAATATGTTTGATTTCGAATTCGATCATTTATATTTTTATTGAGAGTTTTTTAAATTTTAATTAAAAAGAAATTAAATTTTTTTATATATATTTGAAATGAGTATAAAGTTTTATATAAATAGTGAAAATATTTATTTATATAAAATATTCTAAAAAAATTATTAAAAAGAAAAAAATTCAAATAAATTCATGAGTCATTCAAATTTAATATGAACATAATCAAATTCAACTCAGTAAAAATACTCGAGTTCGAATTTGATTTAATGGTTAATCAAGTTGTGTTCAAATAATTTTAAGTTAAATTCAAGCAGCTCACAAATATACAAACGCAACTATATCCCCAATAACAATCGTGTTTCTATTTTACTTAACATCGTTTTTGGAAAATTGTTTTATTTAAAATTACAACAATTACAAATTATTGTATAAACTGAAACGTATTACGAATCTTTATTTTAAAATGTATAACTATTAGTATATATGATAAAAATATATGATATAATCTATTTGTGTTGATAATTCAATTAAAATAGATTTTATTTAAAAAATTAATTCGTACAAGGCGGCGTGGGAAAAATGTTGATGCTGAAAACATCCACGAAAGCGAAAGCCCTTCCCACCCCCTCTCACCCGCCCCAGCTCTGTTCAATTACTGTACCCATTTGTCATTCACGGGATGGCCAATGGGAAATTAAAAAAAAAAAAAAAAATACAACCAGTTATTTAACACTTAAAGGAAAAATGTCATTTAATTTATAACGTTGACAAGTAGGTTAGCTGTACAATATTTTATGTCAAATTGGGCTTTATATAAGTGAAAGCTGCATCTTTATAATTGCTTAAGATTTGGCCTATTCATCAATCAAGTGGAAGTATAACCACTAAGGCTAGCTCCCACCTGCCTCCTTTCTTCTTTGTTTTCCCTCGTCCTCTCCCAACTCCGGGATTGTTGACTCAGTTCTTCCATTCCCGCCCTTGAATTTTAATCTGAGTGGAATCCGTGTTTGTTCGTACTTGTCAGTTTTTTTTTTTCTTTTATGCATGATTTCAGTTTTAGCTTGTTTTATTTTTTCAAAATGAGTAACACACTGAGGCTAAGGGTTAAGGTGATGTTTTACTTGGCTTATGATCGAGGTTAGCTATTCTCGGCCTGTACATCAATTCTAAGCATTCCTTTTCATCTATCGGTCTTTCTTTTCATGTTCATAACTTCTTGATTCAAGGTGTTGTGTGTGGTTTTTGAACCCAACATCTCTATTGTTTTCCTTTTTTTTTAAAGATATATACAAAATATTGAGCAATAGTTCATATTATATTACGCGAGAAAAGCTCAGCTCATGGACATCGTGAGCAAGGGAAAAGGCAAAAAGGGCAACCTAATCATCAAGACTTGGCAGCGATGTAAATCCATTGGTCGTAGCCGCAAGGGCTTCCCCCCCGGAAACGCCCCTGTTCTTTATAAGAAGAGCAAATCGTGGCCATCCATGGATGTCTCTCAGGAAGAAGAGAAACGCACTAGGAAGAATCGAGTGGCTCCAGAAGGTTGCTTCTCGGTGTATGTTGGACCCCAGAAACAAAGGTTCGTGATCAAAACCGAATACGCGAACCACCCGCTTTTCAAGATTCTGCTTGAAGAAGCCGAGTCTGAATACGGATTCAACAGCGAAGGGCCTCTTGTGCTTCCCTGCAACGTTGATTTGTTTTGCAAGGTGCTACTGGCGATGGATGATGGCGACAGTACTATCCGCCAAGGATGTCGGTTCGCCAAAGGTTATGGCTCCTATCGCCTCCTCAGCCCACCTTGGATGATGGCGACAAATCAGCTCTAATTACTAGCTCTATATATATTTATAGACACACGCATATATAAATATGTATACTTTTATGTTTTTATTGGTTTTGTGTCAATCTTCTGTCCCGAGTAGTTAAGATTCTGTCTGCGGTCTGTACTATGAGTGATGTGTTTCAAAAGAAGCTAGTAGTAATAATCGATTACCGTCATGTTAAAAGTAATAAAAAATCAAATCGTGGTTTCCAGGCTATACTTGTAGGATTGCTAATGCACTAAATTCTTTTCCTGCTAGACTATGTCAACCTTAATATTTGTTTAGGATAATTAAAAATTAATCGGTTAAAAACAGTGGAATTTAATCTTGTTTTGAATAAATCCGATTACCGATTGTTTACCTGTTTGAGTAAGATACAAAGTGACTAAGATTTTATTTGGGTGTTTTACCAACCTTATTAGTCTCCGATTAAACTTGCGATGGGAAACTGCTATAGAGTTTAGCAGTATCCAAACTACTCTCAGTGCAAAAATGTCATGCTTAACAATGGAGTCATAGGGGATTTTTTTTCTCTAGTGAAAAACTGATCAAAGGGTAATTCTCTGTAGGGCACATTTTTTTTCCTAATTACTATTTTGTGTCTTTATTAGGCAGTTGGACTACGTCTAAAAGATTCCAAGTCTTCTATTATCTCTTTTAGATAATAATTGATTTAGTTAAAGTAATTAAATGACCAAGATGATAGCAGACTCTCTTTTAGTAAAAGACCAACTCTCTTGGGTGAATGATACACGGATCAGCTATGGGACAACGTTTTATTTGCATGCATCTAACTCATCCGAATAACATTGAGTCTGATTCACTTTCATAATTCAAATACATTCGTATAGTAGTTTAATTATGAGTGACTCAACAAACCTCTTATTAATATAATTCAGGTTATCTAGCTATGACGGTAGAAGGCAACTTAATCATGCCTAGTGTGGACTCAATATTTTGATGAGGGATTTTTGATATTATGTCTCATTGCTTTAGTTAATTAATTTACATGAATATCATTTATTCAATTTGTCTATTATATATATAAATTCAAAAATAAATATATCACATGTAACCTGATAGGATGATTATGGACCTTACTATTCTAGTTTCCTTAAGCCATTAGAAAATTAATTTTTAAATTCCTAGAGATATCAGACAAAATATTTGCAAGTCTTGATGATGATCAACTTGGTCCCTACTTGGCTTCATGTCTTCTTACATTTTGGATTTACATAAATTTTAATCTAAATCTACCAAGCCTGTATAATAAAAACATATTTTTGTAAAAAAAAAATATCAAGTTATATTTGTGAAGAGTAAGTGAGAAGAGAATTTACAATCTTGAAAAATTAAACGAGAAGATAGCGTATGCAGATCTTACTTTAGAATAATAACAACAGAAAAATTTAAATATTCTTAATATAGTCATTCTAAGTTCTAGCCCATAAGCATCCACATGCAATCATAATCATATTATAAGCATAAAATGAATACGCATATCCAATATCACTTGATGATCTTAAGTTATATTTGCATAAATCTCTTCAACCCATTTGCCATGATTTATTAAATTATTTGTTAGTTTAAGTGCTTGAAAAGTAAATCTACTAAAACAAATGTGATCAAGCAAGCAAAGTTTAGTAAATTTATTTTCCAACAAGCACTTATGTTTTCCATAAGTATCCTAATATTTCAAAGTTATGAAACATGGCTGTATGTTTTCCCAAGCAAGATGGCTTAACATATATTAGTCTTTGGGTATTGCTAATGCCCTATTTTGACAATATAATGACTAAGGACTACATTTGGAATTACCACTTTGATGCTAATAGGTTCTCATGATTGTAATATAGTTGCAATCGCTTGCAAGGCTATATGTGTCTCTTAGGCTTCATTCAATTAGTACTTAATGACAATCTATCATAATACAAACTTAAAGGAAAAACTAACACTAGAGCAATTAAATCAAACTGAAATTTTGTACCCTTTTTAAATCTTGTTTTATGAATGATCACTCTTTAGCTTCAACAAGAATGGGTTTGTGATCTGACTCCAGACTAATTAGATGTTTGACCTTATATGTAGGAAAAATGTTAAATCAGCTAGTGTTAACCATGCTGTTATCAAGTCACTCTTTCACATTATTTGTAGCGATTTAGCCTCTCTACCATGCAAACCAACTCTTGATAAAGCCAAGATCATCTAGACCAAGTCATCTAATGTTACTCTAAATTCTAGCATTTGACTTTCCCTATGCATTGCATGTCCCATCCATGGCTTAGATTGCATCCCAGCCATACTTCTTAAGAATTCCTACGATTCATAGGATCTTATAACATACTTATTAGGAAATCCCCTAATGTCCACACAATCTTTCTTCCTCGATTAGAGTAAGGTTCTTCCATATCTTTTCCAAATTATCTACCTTTTGTTTGCTAAAAAATCTACTCAGTATTCTTTTTAATTTAAAAGAAGGCTACATTTGAATAGCAAATATAAACTATAAAAAAATTTCAGTGACTAGACCTAGAGATCATTCAAAGAATGATCTTAAGGTATAGAAGCTTGTATGACACAAGACTGAGGAAAATCCTCCCATAAAACTATAGGCCCAAAGAGACTCTGCTAATGGAGGTTTTAAAATCCATGAGTAGGATTTAAAAATGTGAAAGTTAATTGAATAAATGAAATTTCTTATATAATATTAGAGGAAATTTCATTCTGATTTCTTTATTTAAGATAAAAAGAAAACTAATTGTATTAACTTTTTTTTTAAATTCCCTGAAAACCTTTCTTAAATGCTCCACAATTTTTTTCGTTGTCAAAAATAGAAAAATGGTAATAATATTATATATATATGTATAAAAAAAATTTTAATTAGTATTAGTATTTTTTTTAGGTACAGTTCCTATCACTGAACTAAGTCATTGTTGGTAATAAGCGAATCCTTTCTAAATATATACATGACATCATCTAACAGCTATAAAAGTTGTCCCAAGCAAGGAGAAGCCACGATTTCAATTTTATAGGGGATTAAAAGGTTGGATTAGGTAGTTAAGCTATTTCCAAACAAAAATTATGACTAAAAAGGAAAGAAAGGGAAAAAAAAAAGAGAAAAAATGAAAAGAAAGGGAAGAAGAAAGAAAAGAAAGAGAAAATTTTATATGTTCATGTTAGTGTTCAAGTTATTTTTATATGTTTAAAGTATTATAAATTTATATAAATTTTTAAACATTAATAATTTGTTTTATGTAAATTTTAACAAGTTCGTGTATTCATGTTATTTTACATTTCATGTTCATGTTTGTGTTCATATTATTTTTGTATGCTCAAAGTATGATAAATTTATATAAAGTTTTATATGATAATAATTTATTTTATGTAGATTTTAACATGTTTGTGTATTTATGCCATATCACGCTATTTTTTTGTATCGTGTTTTAATCATTTTACCATGTTGCATTCGTGTTACGCTTTGATAATATTTTGATGATGTACTCATATCGTGTTTCATTTCATTCTTTATTTTGCATTAGTTTGTCGTAATGATTCAATTTAGAAAAAATTTTGCACATTCATATCATGTTCATTTTATGCCTTATTCATCTTACATTTTGTATAATTTGTTTTAGAGATTCAATTTAATGAAAAAAATTATATTCTGTGTTCATATTATTTTTTGTATTTTAAAAGTATTATCAATTTTTAGGTGTTAATAATTCATTGTATGTGGATTTTGTGCATTTATGTTGTATTCATGTTATTTTTTATGTTGTTTCACATTTTGATTTTTTTTTTTATTTTCGTATCGTATTTTAATTCATCTCATATTTTACAAAATTTCTCATAATTATTCAATTTAACTCGAAATTTATTTACTTAGAGTTTGAATTATTGTGCTTGTTATACATTAATATAAAAATTATGCTAAAAACTTTAATCAATTTTTCAAACTCTAGCAAAAGGCATATTCTAATACTTGGAAAATAAAAAGAAAAGGAAAATCCATTAATTCAGATTAGATTTAAAGACATTTCTGTAAACATAGTTAGATTTCCTAATCTATAACATCATTAAAAGGATAATACGTTTGACACTGTAGCAAGTTTCAGTAGATGTTTAATGGTGAGCAGTTGACATGTTTCTTAATGGTGGAGAAAAAAACTCGATCAATTTTTTAAAGACATGTTTCTCAATGGAAAGAGAAAAATAAAAAGAAAAAATGGAAGAAAGAGAAGAAAAGAAAGGAAAATAGATGGAAAGAGAAAGGAAAGGAAATAGTTATATTCTTGTGAGTCTCAATTTAGTATATATTTTATATAATTTATCACAAGGTTCAATTTAAAAAAAAATTATTGTATTGATAATAGTTTTTTTTATATATTCAATGTATTATAAATTGATATAGAATTTTGCACATTAATTATTGGTTTTATATAAAATTTTAATATATTCATATATTAATATCATGTTCATGTTATTTTTTATGTTCTGTTATATTTTAATTATTTTTTCATGTTATTTTTGTTCATACCTCAATTTATCTACTTAAGATATTAAAATATAAAAAATATTTCAATAATTTATCATAGTGATCCAATTTAGAGAAAATTTATTTTTTTAATTAATTATTTTATTTTTAAATAATGTATTTAAAGTTGTTGAACCACATGTTAACTTATAGGTTGATTTGGGATCCGTTTCAACTAGTAAAGGAAAAAACGTTAAAAAAATTTTATTTTATTGATATTTTGTTTTAAGTTTAAATAATATATTTAAAAGTGTTAATATGCACATGCACTCTTAAATTAATTTAGGATTAATACACGATAGCTTGGAAAAAAAGTTTTTTTTTTTAATTTTTATTTTACTTTTAAATAATGTGTTTAAAGAAATTTTCCATGTGTTCACTTATAAATTAATTTAGTATTCGTACCTGACTTTTTTTTAGGTGATATATTTAAAATGATTGATTCGCATGTTAAATCGTAGGTTAATTTAAAATTTATATCCAATCTCAAATAATTATAACATAAAAAAAATATATAAATATGATATAAATACATAAATTATTAAATTTATACATGAATGATAATATGACCTTAGAGTAGTGACTTTACGATAGTAAGAATTTCTAGAGTTTAACCTTAGAGCAAATATTGAATACGTCTACCCATAAAAGAAAAAATAAAAGTGAATCCCATTTGTCGCGGTTTGTAAAATAAAAGCAAAACATTATTGGCTTTAGAGTTCTAATACATTGAATTTATCCTTGTTTTATAAAGTTAAACCAACTTTCTCACAACTTTCTAAAGCAAAATACGACCAATGCACTAAGGCAAGTGGCAACTTTTTATTGAAGTCAAACAAATAATTAAGTCTATTGTCATGTCAGTTTACTATGGACGAGAAATGCCTAAATAAATTTAACTAGAATTAAAACTCTACTTATGCTAGGGGTTTTAAATTTTTTAAAATATTTTTTTAATTAGTTAATAATAAGAATTAATTTTAAAATAAATTTTATCTAATAATTATTATTTTTAAAAATTTTTATTCTTAAATTGTAATAATATTCATATTCATATTAATATTTTTATTAATATATTTTATTTTGTTAATTACAAAAAAAGAATCATAGAAGGACGTGGCTTGACAAGGAAGGAAAGACATGACATGGTGAACAAAGAGATTATGTGGCAAGAATAGCTCGGTGAAGGCAAAAACCTGAATGAAAACAACATTTTTAACTAAGTGGCAAGAAAGGACATGTCATGGACATTATGTGGTAAAAATGGACCAATAGGAGCAAAACTTAATGAAAATAGCTTTAAATTGGCCAATAGGAAGGAGTCTTGAGTTTTTGCCCAAATTAAGGTTTTTATAAATCTTTATCTTAAAAATAGGTATAAATATATTTATTTCCTCAAATAAGGTATTTTGAATAGTTTAAATCAAATAAGTGCAATGTCATCATTTTCGTCCTTCTTTTTGAGCATTCTCTCTCTCTTTTTTTTTTTTTTTATTTTATCTGAAATTTCAATTAAACTCTTCCTTAAACCATTTCCAAAAACAATGGAGAAAATGAAGGAAAAGATTGATTAAACCCTTTTTTTACTTTTTTTGTTCAATAAAAAATAAATTAATCTTGAAAGCATAACAACCCAAACCAGATTATTTTTTTTCAATTATGCTTAAAACGATCCACTTGCCTCTTTCCGTATATAAAACCTAGTCTTAGTAAACACCTAAATCCAAAATAAAAAATTGTTAGACACTCAAAGGATTGGTGCAGAAAAATAGGAAAAAAACAAAATGTGTTGACAGTAAAATAAACTTAAAAAACGAGGCCATGCAAGAACATAGCATTAGATACAAGACGTTCATGTGGGCATGAGTTTTAAAATCATATAAAGTTGACTAGTTATTAATGATAACTCTTGTTCAAGAACTCTAACTTAGATGCTACCAAGTTGCCTTGTCTCTCCCTTTCCTTTTTCCTTCAAAGTCTTAAGGCTAGCTTCAAATCGAGTGAGTGCATTGGCATTTCAAAGATTTGTTTGTTCATCCTGAAGTGACTTGACATAAAATGATTGCCTCAATCAATTAATTGTTTGCAAGAATATCTATCTTGCAATTAATTTTAAATAATTAATCATGCATTAAAAAATCTCATCATATGTGAGCAAGAACCAATAAAGTTAATCATTAGAACAACCAGAATATGGATATTTGGATAGCACTTTTTATTCTACTTTCTTCTTTTCTGTAAAGTATTCAGATATTTATAAATTAAATAATAAGGTTAATTTAATTTTTTATTATACACAAAAAAAGTTTAATCAATCTTTTTATTGTCTCTATGTTTTTGAAATGGTTTAAGGATGAGCTTAATTGAAATTTTAAATAAAAAATGGTTAAAAGTAAAGTAGAATGTGTTGACATAGCATTTATTTAATGTAAAATAGTCAAAATTTCTTATTTGAGGAAATAAGTATATCCATACCTTATTTTGAGAATAAAAATTTATAAAGGCTATAATTCAGGAAAAAAACTTAAGAAGTCTTAGAAAGTAGAATTAAGTAGTCAATGATAGGTGGGCTTTTACCCATGCAGGATTAGAAAAAATTAGAAAAGACTATACTCACTCCATTCTCTCACTACTACATTTCTTCTTTTTTTAAAAAATCCTTACCCAATCCTCTTCATTTCATTCTAGTTTTGTGGAGAAAAAAAAGATGAGGAAAAAACAAAGAGAAAGAGAAAGAGAAATGGTGCGCTTTTAGTAATTTGGTTCTCAAATTAAACCTTTCAGGGACATTCAGTATCGATAAAAACTAATGTAATATCGAGACTCATGTGATATTTGTATCGATACTTTCTTTTGTATGTTATTTTCTTCAAAGAATTTAAAAAAATTTTGAGGAGAAAGTTTGTGCTGATATCTATATATGAGATGTCAGATTATAAGATAAATTACCAATAAATTTTAAATTAGATTTTTTATTTTATTTAAATTTAATTTTTAGTACATATAAATTAAAATATTTTTGTACACAATTTATTTTTTATTTGTTAATTTCAATCATACATGTAAAATTTTAATACCAATACTTTGAAACATAGCCAAATTAAAGTCTTTAATTTTATTTTATTTTTTATAATAATAATTTTTTGTCTCATCTTTACTAATTTAATTTCTTTTTACCAAATTAATTTCTTTAATTTTGTTTTATTTTATTTTTATTTTGCCATTAAATATACTTGATCTTCATACCCCATGCTTATTGCCACCTAATACAAAGGTGGCCTTCATGCAACTATCTCGTTGCCACCAAAATAGTCCAACTAATCTTAGCTTAGCCTAAGCTAATTAGAAAAAGAAAAAAAAAAAGGGGTGGGAGGGAAGACGAGGGAGAATTACCCTTCCATATATATAAGGAAAACGTTTCCCTTTCACATCTCTTGGTCATTTTTTAGAACACACACGTAAAAAAATAATTTTCAAATTTCTTTAAGGTGTTTGGAACAAAAATTGTAATGTTTTTTACATTTTTTTCATTTCCATTTCCATTCTTTCTTCTTTTGATGAGAAATTCATGGTAATTTGTGCTAATGGTGTAAACACCAAATAAAGAAGCCAAAATTTAAAGAATAATCCATGTTGTTTGATTTTCTTTATTAGTTTTAATTTAAAACTTTTATGAAATTCAAAGTTTTGAGTAAAATCCATATTGATAATTACTTGTTCTAAGTACTAATTCATGAAGAATTGTGTTTGTTATTTCATGTTATTTCACATGTTGCATGCATTTTTTTTTTCATTCATTTTGTG
>JBBYHL010000005.1:10680895-10695924 GCA_038381835.1 Adansonia madagascariensis
GGCTCAAGCTTTGAACGTTGGACCCAAGGCCCAATCCATTTTCTGATCGCGCTTGATTTTTTTTGTCCAAACTCATTTTTTGAGCTTAATATATTTGTCCAAATCCTTTCAAATATCTGACGAACCTTCGAGCTTGGACGATTTAAACAATTTTAAGAGGACAGAGAATACTATATTGGAAATGCGTGCGCAAGCTTTTTGAAAACTTAATTTTGAATTGAAAAGTTATTTTTTATTAATAATTGCTTGAATAATATATCAGAGTACTATATTGTATTATTATTAGTTAATTTATTAGCGTCAGATTGATATAATTCAGTGTTTGCTATCAAAATTTGGGTGCATGTTGAATTGTTTTATGAATTGAATGTTCATGGCTAATTAGCTATAAGAATTTACTTAATTTGTCAATTAATTAGAATTAGATTGTTAGATGAATGTTTGTCAGTTCTTTTGATTGTTATATGAATTCAATTATTAAATTTACTAATTTATTTATTTTGCCTCTAAAAACTATTAATTGTTTAAAATATATAAAATTATACTTCTAACACTATTATTTTGTAATTTAATTACATTTATTATAATGATTTTAACTTTAAAAAGTTTATTCTCTTCTTATTTTAGCTAAAAAGAAAAAAGACCTTTTAAAAAATTAATATTGGAGAGACATTTAACTCAAGAAACTAATAATCCTAACAATTATCAAACACATTCAAAGTATATTCATATTGAAATTGAGTTAAAAATCTACTGAATCTAATCCTATGTTTGGACGGTGTAAAGTAAGGGAAAGCAAAGTAAAACAAAGAAGAAGGGATTTTTTTCCTGTGTTTGGATAAACCTTTTCTTCCCAAGGGAAAGTGAAGAGAATTGAACATTTGTTGCTTTACCTTGAAATATTTAATTTTTTTTATAATAAATTGAGAGGAAAAAAGAAGTATTCAAACAAAATATACATATTTTCTTTCTTTTCTTTTTATTTTGTCTATCCAAACATAATCAAGATTTCATACTAAAATTTTTAATTATTATAATTTATTTATCCAATTCTTTTTTTTTTTTTAAAAAAAAAAAAAAAACACATTTGGATCCTCCAACGTGGTAACAAGATTTTCTTCATATTTTCTTTAAAGGGAGTACTAAAGTAATCTAAAACTAGCTTTGTTGGATGCATCAGAATACAAAATGACTATCACGCATGAAAGAAAGATTCATAATTTCTGCAATAATTTCTAAAGCTCTACTTCGAAGTTCAAAAAGAAAAATGTGGGTGGGAGAGGGGGGGGGGGGGATCCTCCAATATCTATTACTTTCAAAAACAGAACTCTACTTCTTTTAGACATGCAAAGCAAACAAGAGATAATTTGCCCAACAAAATTGTTCTAAACTATAATCAAGGCACCTCAAAAGTTTAGTTTAACAAGCAGCAAAACTAAATCCATCAAAGCTTAACACGCAGAAAAAGTAAAAAAAATCCAATTTCCTGGCCATTGTTGTTCTCTTCAAAACTCATCTGCAAATGACAAGCCGAGAAGATTGAATTATGTTAAGTTAATGTTATAGAAAAACAAGTCAACAAGGTGAGAAGAGTTTGCTTGTGTTTCATGCGAGGGAAACAGGAATCTTGAATACTAGTAAAAAATCAAATTAACTCAATTGAATCCTAGCCCTGCAAATTGAGCAATTCAGGGATCTCTTCAAGCTTTTACCTTTAATATCTGGTCTAGGAAGACAATATATAATCGGTTTGACTATTCTTCTTCTTCTTCTTTAGTAGTTCTAGCAACTATTTGGATCCCTGGGAATCATCCTTATCAGCAACATGCTGCTGCTGATTCAAGGAACCAACAACACCTCGCTGCTGCCCAATCTGCTGGTAAAACTGGCTAAAAGCATGGGAATTCGACGCTCCGAAATGCGGATCCTGTGAAAGCCCAAGCTCCAAACCTGGAATCTGCGGATGATTACCATTGAGCAATGAGGAAAAGCTCACAAAACCCATATTCACGTTTGGAAATTCGAGCCCATGGAACCCATAGTTTTCGATGTTATTGGAGTTTTCACTTCCAAAATTTGATGCTGATGTGGATTGCTCTGAACCTTGAACAAACCCTGATCCGATTCCATTAATAGAAGACCATGCCCCACTAGGAACTTGAGATCTTCCCAAATTTCCACTCGTAATTGGCCAATTGTTCCTATCTTTGGACCCAATATCAGCCCCCAGCCCCATTTTTGCATGTAAACCAGCGGAAACAGAGCTCCCCTGCGCACAAACAGAGGCCCCAGCAGCCACCAGAGCTGAAGCAGGAATAGTCCCAGTTCCAGTCGCAGCTATGATCGACGGTTCCGATTGCTGCAACAACCACTGAATTGTCTCGCCATCAGACTTGTGACCCAATTCTCGGGTCAATTGAAAAATCCTGGCCGCGCACAGAGCTGGCATCCTTATCCTTCTACCTCTCCCATCTACTTTCTTGTGCCTGTCTTTGTTTGAGCTTCTCTTGGGTGCTAGCTGCTTCTTGTTATCATCTTTGCTCGCAATCATGATTTGGAAGTTTTCGATTTCTGCAGGTTTGTTGTTCTTTGCTGAGTCTGCTTTTTGCGAAGGAGGCAAGAGGGTGGGCACCTCCTGTGGATGATGATTTGAGCTCTTAGGTTCCATGAAAAAACGGGGAATACAAATTATGGTGCCTCCTTGATTGGCGAAGGTTAACTCATTTGGACTTTCTTTGCTTTTCTTACCCCTATCAATGGTTTGGTTTTATTGTCCAAATATTCGTACCACAAAGTTTCAATTTAAAGTTACCACTCCAGTGATTTTTGGTCAACTTTTTTCTCTTACTATATATATATATATATATATATTCAGCGTCTTTGATTTTAATTTTTTTTCCATAATTTTAATGTTTGAAGATGATTTTAAAATATAAAAATAAGAGGTGCAGTGTAGATATTAAAAAAAAAAGAAAATAATAATAATAATAATAATACTGAGGAAGTAACTTTTTTCTTAAAAAAAAAATTCTCTCTCAGCCTTTATTTCCCCTCGTTGCATTGTCTGTTTTTTGAATAAAGAAAATATAATATTTCCTGATTCAGGTGGCGAATTCTCATCACTCTAGCACTACACGGAAAAGCAGAAGTTAAAACTCGTGTACTCATAATTAAAAAAAAAAAAAAAAGTTCACTAATTTGACACGCTCAATATAAAATTATAAATTAACAAACCTAAATATAGGTATCACAATAATTTAATTTAATATTATTTTAAAAAAATATGATTAATATATAGTATTTTAATTTTTAAAATTAAATTAAATAATATTTATAATTAAATTGATTCAAATCGGATACTAAAATTTGAATAAATTTTTGATTTTCTCTTTTTTTTTTTCCCCAAATCCTACCATAGAACTACAAATAATTATGGTGCTATCATATAATTAAATCTCATACAGTCTATTTCCTCATCAATAAATAGAGAAAGTGTTTGGTGGGTGCTAGGTAGAATTTTTTTTTGGAAACCTGATAATCAATTTTCGCCTTTAAAATAAAATAAATATTATGGGGCATTTTATTAATTTGGGTTAGAGATATTTATGAATTGAATTAGATAAATTCAAAATAAAATAAAATATTTTTACTTAGACTTATTTGATTTGATAAAAGCTTATTTTATCATTTAAAAGATATAAAAAATTTTAAAAATTATTTTATATTAATATTTTTATATAATTAATTTTTAATGATATTATATTTTATTAAATAGATCAAAATGATCCGAATATTATAAAATAAACAAATAACTCGAACGGTAAATATATTTAATTCAAACATCCTAATGCTCTGCTAAGACTTCACTTGGAGTCTGACCGGTAACATCCAAGGAGCGAACACTGAAGTCCACTACACCACGGGATGCATTTGGAATGCATCCCATCCCGTAGCGCTAAATGCTCCAATAGAATGGACAACCGGTGTAAAGTCTAGTGAACAAACTGGACCCTGCTAGGCGTAAAATAATGATTTTCCTTTTCCTTTTTCTTTTTCAATTTTTATTAAAAAATTAAATTATTTGAATATATATTTTTATATTTTATTTAATATAATATATAAATTTATATAGTTATAAAATAATTGTTTGACTCATTAAAATATTCAAATAAATATATGAAATAATATATATTAAAATTTTGAATATTGTTAAAAATATATAAATAATTTATCAATAATTTTTTATATTAATTTCTTTAATAATTATTTTCATTTTTCGTATCACTACTATTTAAAAGTTGTAAAATGAACTCAAATCTACGCGTCTAAAAAACTTAAGTCTAAACCCGATTTAACAAAAAAGTAAAAAACTTGAACTCAAGAAAACTAAAACTAAGATCAATCCTAACTCGAATTAAATACTAAAAATAAAAATGATCAAATTGTGATTAAATAATTTTTTATAAAATAAAAACTTTAATGATTAATTTTACAAATTTTTATAATGAATTAATAACAATTTTTTATATCCCTTTGCTGGACAAGTATGATTTTAAATAATGTAATTAAAAAAAAGTCATTTTATGAGCTTAACTACTACTGCTGCTGCTGCTAATAGTAATAATAATAATAATAATAATAATCAAAAACAAAGCCAGGATTTCACTAAACTCTAGCGGTGGGTTGCCATGGTCAGGGAAATGGCCTGCTGCAGGTGAGCGTGTGTAGCGCCAATGGGGCAAGCCTAATATAGTCCAAGTTGATTAGAGCCTACGTTAGGTTTCAAAGCTAAATAATTAAAAAAAAAAAACTAGCTCAATACCTTACGAATAAAAGAACTAATTCCAATAAACTCATTAAACATCTAATCTAATAAAAAAAATAAATTGCAAAATTCAACCTAATATATATAATTGAATTCAAGTCTAATAATGATATTATTTTATATATCATATGTCATCTACTATTCATATAATCCTAAATATTTAAAAATATTATGTCTATAAATTATTAATAATTTTATTTTTATTAATTATTACTATTTAATACTTGCCATTCAAATGATAAATTATTAAAATATTAAATATATACTATTATATATATTAAATAATTTTTAATGATGACTTTTTTAGAAATTAATTTTAAATTAAGATTAGATTATTATAATTGTGAGCAATTATTAACTGACAGTACTTTTTTTATATTGATTTATAAGCTCTTACATCACAATCTTGTACTTTTATTTATTCTTCAAATATAATTATTTATGTATCTTAATTTAATTATCAGTATATATAATTATAATTTATATGTATGTATATATAAATTATAATGTATTTACATGTTAAAATTTAAGTTTATCAACTCACTTATTTTAAATATCAATATGATTAATTTATAATATATTATTTTTTTTATAATAAATTCATTAACAAATTAATTTTGTATCCTTTTTTCACTAAAAGATCTTGATTTAAATATAATGTAATTTAAAATATCATATTGTAACAAAGCATATTTTAAAATAATAATAATAAATTGATAATTTTATTTTTAAATGTAAATATTTTAATTATATAAAAATTATTATTATAACATAAAATAAATACCTGAACTTAAACATGAATCCAAACCTTAATTAGTCCACACCTAAAAAGTTCAAATATAAAAAAATTTAAATCTAAAAAATTTTAAACTCAAAATAATTATACTTGAATCCGAACTTACCTTACCTTGTTACCCACTCTACTGCTATCACTGGCTCGCTCTGCTTGCCTCTAAACAATATACCACATTATTAATTTTAATTTTAATATTATAATAATTAATTTTATTATAATTATTATTTTTAATCTGAATAAAATCGATCTAACAAAGTAAATATGTACGACGAAACGCACCAGAGGAATAAGGATGACTCCCCACATTTTCCAATAAGCTGTTAAGTCTGGTATTTTATTGCCCGAGTTTTTATTATCCTTTAAGAATCCTATGATTAGAAATTATGGCAATCACGCGTCCCTTGTGTACTGTCGTGCCTAAAATTCATTGTCATCTCAAACGGTTCATGAAGTAAAGATTACGCTGTTCGAGATCAAAACAAAGGATGACGCTTGTCTTGATAAATGAAGGAGTCCACAACAGTGGTTACTAATTTACTACCCGAGACCGAGAGGGAGGGGAAAAAAAAAAAAAATCAGAGGGGGAATGGGTCCAACAACTCCAAAGGCAGAGGAAAGATATACGACGAAGTCCTGCACACGCCTTGCTGCTGCTTAGCAAGTGGGTCTTTGAAACCAGTTACCTGTATCTATCATGGCTTCAAAAACTCCATAATCAGCAGTCTGCTTTTCTTTTTCTTTTTCTTTTTCTTTTTTTTTTTATTTGTATGCTTCTTCTTAGCCAATAATTGAAACATGGGATGTTCAGATATTCCCATCCTGATCTTGCTGATAAGTAAATACGTGAACTGAAGATGTCATGCTAAGGCTTTCAGATACAAAAAGGAGCCAGGGGGGCTTAGGGGTCATGGCCCCTCGCTTGGTTAAATACAAAATCAGCTTTAAGAATCTAAGATTCTTTTTTTTTTTTTTTTACTTTGCTCCATTAACTTTTTCAAATTATTCTATTTAGTCCTATGGAGTGCGTCATTTTTACTTGCCTCCTTGTTTTTCTTAAATTCTTTTTATAATCATTAACATTTTAATCTATTATACTCAAGTCTTGATTAAGTAATTTTCAACTTTCAATTTAAAAATTATATTCTAAATTTTTTAAGACAAATTCCTTTATATATTTAATATACATAATACATTTAATTTTTCCAAAGACAGCTTATCGTGCACTTAACTTCTCATACTTGTTATGAACGTTGATATCTTTATTTTTCCAATAAATTCATTTTATTGTATGATAGTTTTCTTTTTTATTTTCCATCCACAATTAATAAATAATGATATTTGTATAGTGACTTTTAAGTCGTCCACAGACTATTCGGGTCGATTTGGGTCTCTATATTAACAAATTTTGACCCAAAACAGCACATAAAATACTATTTAAATTTGTCTAGATCCGTTCAAATTTGCATATAGAAGTACTGATCCCTCTCAAAAATGTCATGCTTAAGGCTTGGTTTGTTTTTTAAATAGTCTAATTTTTTTTTATCAAGTACGTCTCTAGCTTAATATTTCAATTCAAACTCTTTTAAATATCAAGCAAACTTTTAAATTTATACGAGTAACCCAATCTTAAATAGGTTCAATGTTTTGCTTTGAGTCTAAATATAAATTTATTATAATATTCAAAATATTTAAAGAACGTCCAAAAAATAAATTACAATTAAAAATTTATTTTTCTTGAATTTAATAAAATAATGCACTAAATGTAAAATTTTACACTTGATCAAAATTTTTTACATTATCTTAAAAAATTGGATTTATAAGCATACCATTCTTATCCTTCGAATGGAAAGAAATACAAAATTTCAATCCTCGCCATTGATTAAGGGGGAAAATATTTTAAAACATTAATTATCTAATTTTTAATAGTGTTTATAATTAATAATCATATTTAATTGTGTTGTGTAAACAAATTTCTACCTAAGTAATATAAACAAAATAAAAGATATCATAAAATTTGTTATTTTCCTTTTTTTAATGATAATTTTGTCAAAAAGAAAATGACAAAACAAAAACATAAATACTGGCCTCACACAAAACAAATGATAAAACATGATTGATCTTTGTTATAGACAACTAAATAAAAATATTATATTTAAATTAATAAAATTAATATTATATCATATCTTTATTTACAATTTTTAAATGAAAGATTACATTATTGAGGCCCTCCATCCCTGCTTCCCTAGAGATATGTCAGCCAAATGGAAACAAAAGTTCAATAGTGATTCAACTAAAATTGATCAAAAAAAAAAATGTTCAACTAATTTAATCTCAATTATTTTGACAAGATCGACGTGAATGACTTTTTGACCCCATAAAACCAATATAAAATATTTGAGATGCAATAAATAGGGAAATAAAAATGATCTCATTGATTTAATAGCTGTGGCGTAAGAAACAAAGTACATTCATATTTATGAAAAATAATTAAGGTTTAATTATATGTCATTGCATTATTAGGGAAAGACTATAGATCTGGGAACAAAATTAATCAATCATAGATGATAAAACACATGAAAATATTTAGATAAAAATTAAGAAAAATCTCATTAATTAGCGGCCACAATTTCGAAGTTGTAAAATTCTTTTAGTTTTCAGATTTAAATTTTATTTTCTGTAGATTTTGTCTAATTATAAATTATTTTTTAATTTATTAATTTACAGGGAAAATTGGTTTTTTTTGCTCATGTTTGCTGCCAATTTCGGGGACAAAGGGGGGCCCTCTGAAAAACTATGCTATTGACATATCACCCGACTACACTTAAGTTTGAAGCTTCCGTCAGGAAAGTTCTCATTTTCGTAGGTTTGAAATTAAAACTTGCTTCAGAAATTCAGTATCATAGATCTCAGAATATACTTAAATGAATGCCATTGGTTTAGAGTAACCCAATGTGCCGAAATCAAATCCAGCTGTTGTGGCTTTAACACCGCCTCTCGAAGAAATTCTTTGGAATTGTGAAGAAATTGTCAACTAAGCAGATCACAAGGCTGATCTTGGCGTTTGTTCAGTCATTAATTTGTCCTCATAATCCATGTTTTTGGTTTGTATTGTCAATATTTGTATGCTTTAACCAACAACCGCTCCACCTTTTTCTCATATTTTTTATTGTAATTTCATATGGGATATAATCCCGGATTTCTACCTTCTTGGCGCCTGGAAATTTCTGGGTCCTATTCATAATAAGGTTGTAAATCAACTCAGGTCTATTCTTTGTTAAACCTACCCTTACAAATATGAGTTGGAAACATTATTAACCTTTCTGAAAAAGAATCAACTCATTATCTATATAATCAAATAATATTTACTATGATTGATTGAGTTGATATCTTGAATCAAGTAATATCAATAATTAATAAAAATAAAAAAAATTAAATTATAATAATAAAATAAAATTAAGAGTATTTAGATATTTTAAATTTATATAATAACTATCCATTAAAAACTATTTTCATTTTACTATATCTTCTAATTTTTTAAAAAATAACTACTTAATTATATTCTAACTTTTTATCTCTTTTAAAATATAATATTTTTCTTACATATTAATGCATTTTTTGAGTGTGATAAATGCTAGTTTAATTTGCTTCCACAAAACTGATATTTTGTTTTTTTTTTTTTTTTCCTTTTGATGGAGCTATTTAATACAAGTGGGAGGAAATTAAATATATTTTTGCCATGACATACAGTGAATAGGGCTGCAATGAATAGAGTATTCGTTCATGAATAGTTCAGTTTCTATTAGGTTTTTAAGCTAAATAAATGATTATGAACACAATTTTAATATTTGTTTATAACCGAGTTCGAACAATATGTGTTCAGTTCATTTATGTTTACGAACAAACTCGTTTATAGTTCATTTAAAACTTGTTTATTGTTTGATTATAATTTAATAATAATATTATTTTATTTTTATTTCATTTATTTATAATAATATTTTTATTTTATTATTTTATATTTAAAATTGAGAGGATAATATCAAAAGCAAAATAAAAAAAATCACATAAACCTAAACCTAATTGTTTATTTATTATTCATGAACATGTGTAATTATATGTTCGTGAATAAATTCATTTAATTTCAATAAAATTAGCTTGAACCAAGCTTGAAAAAATCTATTAATGAATGAGCAGAACTTGAATCTAGTTTTAAAAATTCTTAATGAATACAAACTGAAAATAAACAGATTCAAATGTAAATAAACGAACAGAAATAAAACCTTATTCGTTCGACCTCAATTTATTTAAACCCTTTTAGTGAAAAAAGAGTGTACTTTCTAAAAATTAAAGGCTATTATTAATAGGATAAAATTTTATAATCCATATTTATAATCTATAACTATTTATTAAAATTGTCACAAATGAGTAAGGAAAGGAAAGAAAGGAAAAAGAATTTTTTTTTATTTTGTATAAACACTGTATAATAATTGGTTTTTTTATTTTTAAAAAATAAAGTCGTAAAAATTTTTATGCATGCTATTATTAATTAATTTTTTATTTAACATTGTCTTATAATCTATTGACATTTGTCACTTAGGGACTTGCAAGAGATAATTTCTATTTTTCATTTGTTATTTTTTATTTTGAATCTTCCAATTTCTTTTTTAAATTGTTAAATATTTAAAATATAATAAAGATAAATATTTTTATTTTCTGCACATTATGTAAAAGTTGGAGTTGAATAGAAATTATCTTTTGGTTTTTATACTATTGAATAAAAAAATTGTATAGATAAATGACCAGCAAATTTTAAAATCTTAGATAATAATTTTGGGATAGATTGATGTCATTGAATTTTTTTTTTTTTTAATTTTAGGTATTCAATAAAAAAAATTATGCTGGTTAAATGTTTAAAAACAGAACTAAATGATTATACGTCTTGAGTTAATATACAATATTAACTTTATATTTTATCATTTGTATGTCTTAATATGAATACGAACAATGACTATCAACATAATTTAAACTAATTAAAATTAGAGATCCATCCTAATTTTTTCACGTGTAAGTTATATATTTTTGAACATATTAAAATATAAAACGCATTTACGTATCAAATATCGATAATAATTATTCTTAATTTTAAAATGCTTTATAATGTATTGATGTATAATAATTGACCTCACACTCGCAAATTGAAGCTAAAGTATTTATCTCAATTATTTTTCTTATGTTTTATGTGTTAATGAAAATAATGAATAAAGATATTATAGGATAGATTTTAAGCCGTGAAAAAATAATTTTCTTAAGATTTTATAATGCCTTTAATATACAATAAAGTTATAAACGTTTAAGTAGAATAATAAAAATGGTAAAATGAAAAGTTTCTTTTATGGGTAATATAAAATACGTTTGTAAGTGACCTGTTTATTGGGTAGAGGTTGTGTTCTTACGCAACAATTCTTTAGCTAATCGTTATGTTTTTTATATAACAATTCTTGAATTTTTTGGTTCAACACAACTTATCTAATTCAATTGAAATTAAAACTTCAAATTATTTTTTAATTATTTCAAAAATAAATAAAATAATAATAATAAAATTAACTGCATCTCCAAATTTAAACTCAAGTGCCTTAAGTGCTCATTTTTTATATTAAATAATTACTAGCTCACTAAATAAGTCCAGTAACAAATTAAACTAAAGCACTTTACTTAATTGTCCTATTTAACTAGAATAACATATTATAAATTTTTTATTCTTGACTTCTCTATTCAATATAGAATAAGGTTTGTCCTACCGTCATTACAAACTACCAATACATTAGGGTAAAATATTTAACCAAATCACTTTTCTTTATGTTATACATTAACCAAAGATTATAGTATTCAATGGTCTTACACAAATGAAAACTTGCAATGAAGTGCAGGTTGCATACTGGTATAAACAAAAAACTAAGCTCAAATTTACGTATGATCTAAGTTTAACTATCTTTCTCTAATTTAATTATTGATAAAAAGAATGTGAAAGAAAACAGAATTATCGTAGAAGAGAGGTTATAAGTTATAATAGGATGAGAAAAACAATAGTTAGGCAGTTAAGTGAAGAAAATCAAAGTTGCAATATATCAGATTGTAGCCAATTAAGTAATTTCGATCAACACTATTACACACTGTAGGTGAATCATGAAAGCCACTGGTCTTGGAGAAAATTTTCCCTTTTTTCCTAATTTAAAATGTCAGACTCTTGGAAATAGTTTAAAAAATATTTGAATAAATCACATATTTGTAGGCCACTGGAGGAAATGTGAAAGAAAGCAGCCACCTCCCCGGAAAATAACAAACCAGGCATGTGATGGCCGGCTTTAAGGAAGATGCATTTTGCACAAAATTACAAAGCCCGTTACTTTCTCTTTTGACATGATGTATACCTAGAGTGGCTTTCTTATTCATTGTAAGGCAAAGTAGACATTCCTCTACCGTTATAAAATCAGACAATCATTTGTACGAGAATTTAGCTTCCCCATACCTAATCCTGGAGCAATGACAAAAAGCCGCCATAATATTGTTGAGGTTTACGACAATATGACTATTCAGGTAATTAGAAGGGTTCTCATATCTTATACCTTAGTAGGAATGGTTTTATATATTACTTTTTTTTAAAAAAAGATACGTATGCAATACATCTATTTATATGTTTAAAATTTTTTTATGTAATGTGAGATTAATGCACGTTACTTATATTTTTAAAGTGATTACTGTGACATTTTTTTACTCAATTTTGTGATACCCATTTTACGAGATTTTCCACTACATGTTCAGTATGGAGCAGTGGTTGGTTCACTTTGTCTATCTCACTCGATGTGTTTAGCATGAAATCGGATAGTTAAATTAACTTTGATACCACTTATCATGAGATTATTACTATATTTCCAAAAATAAGCTGCATTAAAAATTTTTTGATAATCTCTAAGTTAAAATTATGTTTTAAGACCATGAAAGGTAAAGATAAAATATTGAAATGTTAATAGAATGTATTGAAACATAAAAACGAAAATGCTTGAAATTAAGACAATTGTATTTTGCATATTATGTTTTTGATTTCTGAGACTTGTTTTGTATATTAAAAAGATATATCTATACATGAAAGAATAAAATAAAATTGTAGAAAGTTCCTAAGCTAAATGATGTCCACAACTTTCTTGCCTTCATGTGCTTAATCAACGAGTGTTAATTGTCTCTTGTGCTTCGTTTCACTTCAGGTAACTATAAATTGAATAGTATCAGTTAAATTCTTATGTATCCCATAATTTTCGTGATACATTTATCCTTACGCTGAATATTCTCCTAGTAAAAAACCTACAAACATTGTTTACTTCCCTCCACAGTTGGTGGCCATAGAGTACAGTTTGACTCTATATAACTCTTTTAAACTTTGTCATGTTAGGTGGAGTCCATACACTACAAAAATTTAATTTTTACCAACACTTTTCTTTCGAAGGTTTATGAAAGTATCGGATTTTCTCATTTTACTTTTTATTTTTCCGGACCCAAATAAAGTGCTCTTAGTTTTAATGACACACTAAGCCTGAGAAAAATAATCAGTTTTAAAAATACTAAGAAAAATAAAGAAATAAAGAATAAAACCTAAGAAAGCATTAGAAGATCTTAAAGGGGCTTTTTTTTGAAAATATGGGTTTTTTTTTTTTTTTTTCTCGGATGATGTGTGCATAATTCGTAGGGAGTGGTCATTAGAACCGTTACTGATAGTTGCTGCTAAGCTGTTAGTTGTTAGTTGATTAGTTAGTTAATTAAGATTTTGTTAGTCAGGTATAATTCATTCATTGTATATATATTCTTTGCAGATTACAAATGAAAAAAAGAAGAAATTTATATATTATTCTTAACTCTCTTATATCCTATCTTCCTCTCTTCTCTCTTCTGCATTAAGTTCTTGCATCAATAAGCTCGAAATTGTTCTTCTTTATCCCAGCTTTCCTGCATATTGGAGTTTTCTTGATTTTTACACGTATCATTTGGTATTCCGAGCTCTTTCTTGGCACCTGCAATGGAAGAAAACTCAACGTCTCAAGGCTTAAAAATATTGATAGAAGCCATGGATGAGTTTCCCAAAAAAGTCAAGGTCCAACATCAAGAACAACACCCTTTAACAGAGTTGCTAAACTTCCAACAAACAGGTACCATCGATGAATATTATGGTCACTTCGTATTTTTGTTGTGAAAGGTTGATTTGCATGAATATTGTGCAACTAATTTTTTCTTGAATGAGCTTGAGGATGCTATACATGCCTTTTTAATAGCTCTTCAACATGCTATACAAAAATTTGCATGTTGCATGCAAATATTGTGCAACTATATTTGCATGCTATACAAAAATTTGTCAAGTTTTTCATGCCAAAAACTCTTCAACATGCCTTTTTAATAGCTCATCTTCAACAATCAACCATAAAAACACTACACCAAGAATCCATTACCACCTTTGAAGAATCACCTTTACTACCTTCCTCTCAAACTGCCAACATCACCCCAAGAGACCAACATTTACTGTCAAGCTCTTCCCTAATCTCCTCATTCACATCCAAGAGATAAACTCTATTGAAATCAAAAGTAGTATAGACCTTGATGAGAAAAGAGCGAGTTTATGCTTGTGGTGCAATGATGAATATATCCTTGGCCACAAGTGTAGACATAACAGTTTGTTATCAATTGGGATCAATAAGATAGAAGGCATTCCTTATGAAACTGTTGCTGTTGTTGAATAGAGGCAAGAAAGGTTGGGTATGGGGATTTTGCAAAAGTAACACCCATCAAAAATTGCAAGTTTGTTTGAAGAGCCTAAGTGCTTACCATCACACAAGAATTATGGTCACAAAATCGAATTGAATGAGGAAATATAATCAGCTTGTATCAGACCTTGTAGACACTCCTATCTCCAACAAGATGTGACAAAGAAAAAATGATCAAGAAATGCTGGCAGCTAGGCTTATACGCCCACTTGAAGAGCTGCAGTTAATGGAGGTCGGAAACAGGCTCCTTGAACTTTCTTCCTCTGTGATGAGCTCATTCCTCTCCTCCATCAAGTTGACAGATGTCTTTCAAGGGTGGAACAATCACCAAGCCAATCAATGCAAAATGCACTCTCTTCATCACTCAAAGCATTAGTTGTAGAGCAGCCTTTTAGACATCCTGATGATAATGTCAAAATTGCAGTTGCTGCTTGCATCAGCGAGATAACAAAGATAACTGCACCAGATGCTTGTTATGATGATGACTGAATGAAAGAGGTCTCTCAACTGATTGTCTCATTGTTTGAAAATTTATTTGACAAGTCCAGCACCTTATACATTAAGAGGCCCTTAATTCTTGAAATTGTCGCCAAAGTCAAATCATGTG
>JBBYHL010000005.1:10765846-10823751 GCA_038381835.1 Adansonia madagascariensis
TTCTAATTTTGAAATGAAAATGGTCTTACAATTATTCTCTAAATGTTTGTGCCTTTTTTTTAGTCAAAACCTTGAGTAGTACGATCAACGGGCTATTTCATCATCCCAAACTACTCCGGGGCTATGCAAATGAGTTTGTGATGTTCATGCCACTCTTTCCCTTTGGTCATAGACGTTCAAGTGTTGATGACTCGAGTTTGGACCTGTAGACATAAAAAAATTAAGAGATATCCCCTGAATTACTTTGTCCCCTGCTGGCAGCACAACTGTTGCAAATTTAAAAAATCATTTTAAAATCCAACATGATTTTTCATGATTTTTTTGATATTTTTCTATCAAAGCAGTCAAATTATCTTTAAAAGATGCCTTATTCACCCCTGGATCATTCTGGATTAGAGAGTTATGATTTTTCAACTCTAAACTGTCTAGAACCCTTGGAGTCTGAACATGTATTCTGGTTGGGCCATTCAGGCCCACTAAATGATTTTTCCAAATTTTTCAAACATTGTTCCTAAAATGTTCATGAAATTCCCTTTTCAGATGGGTATCACTTGCAATTTTTTTATACCAAATGAGTCTAGGGTATTTTTCAAATTTTGACATGCCTTGTCCCTCATATGCTCTACTAGCAGCTCAATCAGTCTGAACTTGAAAATATATTCCCTTGGAAAATGACTTCCTGGGATATAGGGAATATTTTTAGGTTGAACCTCGTTGAGTTACCTTTTTAACAGTATCTTGTCCACCCTCTAAAGCCTTCAAACCAATTTAGAATAAATTTGGGAAGCAGGATAGCGCGATGCTATCCCCTGTTTTTGGTTATGGTCAAAATTGAGTTATTTTTTTGAATTTCATCTCGAGACATTTGAATGTCTCTGTATCACCCTGATAAGACTCGAGAACATACTTTAACCTCCCACAAGCTCATATCAAGCCACAAACCTATTTTACATCTTTACCATCCTTATTCACAATAAATTGTTTTGCCAAAAATCATCGAGTGCTCACTCATTTTCTAAATCATGAAGTTTTGTCATCCACGGGGATACTCCAACCCGACCTTCCAAGGGGATACTCCAACCCTACTTTTTAAAATTGTCAACTATTAAAGAATCTTTTTTCATCAAAATTATTCATCATCCATGGGGATACTCCAACCCCATTTTTTCGAAGGGATACTCTAACCCTATTTTTCAACTACAATTAAATTTTTCTCCTTCTCGGATTTCCATGAATATGTCAAACAAACCTTGTTTAATCAAGAAGCCCAGATGTGTCACAAAAATTGTAGATTCGGTTATTCCTAAATAATCGATGCTAATTGCGAGACAAATTCCAATCGTCCATTCCTTTTCTTTATCATTGCATTAAATAATCTAAGTTATGTTACTTCATCTATTGCCTTACTAACATGATTTCTTTATAATGATTATTTGCATTAATATTTTCAAATTGTTTCAAATAAAATTAAAGGTAATGTTCCATGTAGGTATCTCTCCAGTGCCCAAAATGGAACATTCCATTTTCAAAGTAAAATCCATATATCATTTTTATCGAAAATCTTTATATTCCCCATCTCTTCGGGGCGTATATGAGATTAAATCTTTTTCATCAAAACTGGGATTATTTTTATAAGATTCATGCATTAAAAGGGGTTATATCGAAATAATGACAAGTTAAGATCGAAAGAATCAAAACCGAGAAAGATATAGCTAGGAGGTACCGATTCGGGCGTCGTGAATAGGTTCGTACCTCATCGTGCGTAACCAACTCCCAAACCCAAATGGTGAATCTTTGCATTACGTAGACCACGAGATCGATGTTTTGAGTTTCGTAACTCAAAACATAGGTTTCAATAGGCATCTGATCATGCCTAGCCTAAAATGATCAGTGGCGACTCCAAGCATTGGCCATTTTTTGATGGTCATATGATACCAATAAGATGAGTGATTCGTCTTATGGTCCCCCTCACTGTGTCATAAGTCGAGAATCCGTAAATTCTCGTTCTCATCACATCACTAAAGAAAAGTCTCAGTCAAGAAGACATTTCCAAGTCAGGAAAATATTTTAAGTCATGCGCACCCATAGATCTACGAGGATCTATCTCAGGGTACGTTACGATAATACTTTAGGGGTATTTTGGTAATTTTACATTAAAATCAAGTCTTTTAGAGATACTAAGATACTTTCATGTTGAAAGTACTCTGAAGGGCACTTTGGTCTTATCTACCACATTCAGATCCTTAGAGTTAAGTTTAGTACTTTTCATCAAAACTAAGTCTTAAGGTGATTTTGATTTTTATTATTAGTAAAGTTGGAATTTTTGCAAATTAAGGCAATGTCTCCGAGTTAAAATAGTACACAAAATTTCTCCAATCTATTAAAAGGATTTAACACATTATTCTCCAATATATTAAAAGGATTCTACAGATTATTTTAATAACGAGATATCTTTTCTAAAAATGAAAATCGAGGCTTTTCAAATTTTTATAAAATAAAACCTTTTGTATTCCTTTGGCTCTCTAGCGAGGTACAAAAGATATTTTAACTTTTTAAAAACTTTTTGTATTCCTCTGGCTCTTTAATGGGGTATGAAAGAGAATGATAAAAACTTTCATATTTTTTTGGTCTTTTGGAAGGGTGTGAACAATATTTTGATTTTCAAAAATATTAAAAACTTGAATTTCTCATACGGAATAATAAATTTATTTTATGAAAATTTTGAAATATATGAATTATAATTAAAAGTCAAATAATTGAAACTGAATAAAAATCAAATTTTAAATTAACACGTAGTTAATAGGTACTGATTTTCAAGCATCATGATAGGGTTAATCCTTACTTGTGATCATAATCGACTCTCGGACCTTTTTAAATTCACTTTAATATTATTGTAGACCTCAGAGTTTATTTTTAAGGGTTTTGTAACCCTCAAAATACAAACTCCGACAGGTGACCAATCTCACCTAGCTAGATTAGATTGGTGACAACTCCAAAATAAATGATCATTTCATAACGACTATTTAAGCTTAAGTCGAATGAGCAATTCATCTCAACAGATCGGTCTCCAAACATGAAAAATTGAAATAAGAAAAATAACAATGATATGGCCCCTTAAAAGAATAAAAGAATAATGATATATATAAATATATATAAGAATAAGGGATACACTCGCCTTTTAAGTAAAGCTAGTTAGGATTCATATCCAAGCCATGTTGCAATAACTTAGCAACTTCACTGGGGACATTAAAGAGTTAGGCTGTAGTTAATTATGTATTAATTAAATTTTGATTATTTTCGTCTCAATCAATATTTAATGATAATTCTCGATATTTCTAAAACTTTTTCTTTTTATTATGTCTTGTACTAATCCATTTTTTTATTTTCTTTTTCTTTTGGCAATCCAAGATAAGGGGTTTTATTATCATAAAAAGGTTTGTTTATCCCTTCGCACCCACTAAGCACATGTGCAATAGTTTCTCTTCCGAGATCTCTAGAAGGGGTATAAGATACCCAATATTTCTAAGTGGAGGTAGCATAGCTTTGCCTTTTGAGGTGTTAGCTTTTGTCTGGATTAGTGAAAAGCTTATCGAATGTAAATTCCTATGCCTACCAAGGTTTTAGCCTTGTTACGGGCATGGAAGATACCCCAACTCGAATTAAACCCTTTTCGACATAAACCTGTGATGGGTAAAGAGAAGGTACCTCATTACTCTGTTTCGAGCTCAGAGAGCAAATCAAGAACCGATTTATAGGTCTAACCTAAACTTTAAATAATGAACCTTACTACCTCCCAGTCAAAATCATGCCCAATTTAGTTGTCACCAAAAATTAAGGACACAAGAAGGGATAAATTTACCTTTCTTTTCATTTCTCTTTTTATTATTTGTGTTTATTTAGATAATTTATTATTGTATTATTTTTCCTTGTGAAAGTTTATGATTATTTGGATTTATTAATTTTTTAAGGATACTAACCTATTTTTCCTTTTTTTTTATCTTTTCTTGGAGCATTTCTTATATGCATGTAAGGACGCTTGCTTTAGAATAGAATTTCAGCTTAGTTAAATTTTCATCAGACTTTATGACTAAATGAGTACACACAGTCATTGTTTCTAAAACATTCAAGGAAGTTCATACTGAGTTTGAATTGAACCAAAAAGAACATGGGGATTATATACCAAAGGATTTTATGTCAAAATTTCCAAAAATCACACACTTGAATCTCCATCGAAACAATGTAATGGAATTGGCCAAGATATGGGACTGTTGGGGAAATGCAAAATAGACTCAATTTGTAGAGAAGTATGGACAAATTGCTTTTCTTCTCAAAATACAGATGGATGAATAATTGGTTCAAGCTTTAATAGGATTTTAGGATCCTTCATATCAATGTTTCTCATTCACTCAAAATGACATGACTCCAACCATAGGAGAAATCATAGCTTTACTTAGTTAAGGCCATTAAAGACAAGACCATTTATTGTAAGGAGTGCAATCCAACAAGCTTTCAAAAGAAACTAGGGCAAGTTCTTGACATAGATTTCAAATCAAGCCCTCAATACTAAGCAAAAAGGAAGTACTAGTGTTATTTGATGGCAATTACTATGAGAATATATCAAAGTGCACTCAAATAAAGAATTGCTTTATCTATCTATGGCTTAGTTTTTTTCCCAAGGATACTTAGACTTGTGGAAGCAGTTATGGTAGATCTCTTTAACGAGTTACGAAGAAATATGAATCCAACCTCTAGCAATTTAGTTAAAATAATCTGAGCACTTAATGCATGTCAAAAAGTAAGCCATGGTAGATTTTTTGGGAGTACATTATTCTATACATTTGGGCCTGAATAAATCTCTAAGGTGAGGGTGCCAACAAGGTCAAGCCCTAATTCTCACGTTATGTTCTTTTCCAAGAGTTTATTAAGAAGAAATGGCCTAAGTCAGGAACTAAAAATCAATGGGTTGAGACATTGAAGAGTTTGGCCTATATTGATATAACATGGAGAGCCCATTGGTTTTCACTAAAACATTTTGTGCATCAATGTGGTCATTTATTCTTTATGCCTTTGCTTCGCATAGAGGCAATATGGGATATGCACTGCTGTTGGTTCAAAAATATTACGGATCACAGCAATTCATCCCTATGAATTCTAATATAGCTAGCATAGACTTTGAGTATCATGGAGAGAGTTATAGAAATTCACTTCAGCTGACTGTTTTACACTAGAAGAAAAGATATGGCTCAGGGTTACGTACTTATATGGATCAAACCACCCTAGATATGATGCTTGGAGTATTCGAGGCTATAGTATGATTATCCTTGGTGTAGAGGGAGACATTTTCCAAGTATCTATCCAACCAAAAGCCCTTATGTGTTTTAAAGTTGATCTAATAAAAAAGGAAGCAGCAAGAAATCAAAAGAGATTAGGTAATGAAAATCTAGCTTTTTGAGAAGAAGTTATGTATTTAAGAATAAAGATGAAGGCTAGAGAAAAAGATGTCTAGAGGATGGAGGAGAAGTATAATTTGATGAAGTCAGATTGGGTTTATCAGAATAAAAAGATGAAGTTTACTAGCATATCTAAGAGCTCAAATGGAACCTCTAGTAGGATGACTAAAGAAATACAAAAGCTTCATAAAGAGTTAGGATATCGAAAGCCAAGGGTTTAGAAGGAAAAGCTAGGGTATCCATTTTTGAACAGGAACAAAGGGCATATATTGACATTCGTGTTCAGATAAGGAGATCTGTAAAAAGAAATAAGCAACTCAGGGTAGCCCTTAATGAAAAACAAGAAAGAGTATCTCAGTTACTTCAAGAAAAGGAAACTCTTGCAATGATTGTAGAGGAAATGAGGCAAGTACTACACTAGTAAGAGAATGACATTAGTTCCTAGGCTTAGGCTTATCAAGAGATGGATACATATTGGGATGATAAACTATGGTGAGTGAGGATGAATGTAAAAGACGAAAAGTTAATTTTATTGGTGATAGTTATATACCAATCACCTCATGAAGCAGATTCATTCAGTGGTGATTCAAGAAGAAAGATGGTAGAAAAGATGCAAGTCCAAAAGCATCAGATTAATCTAGTAGGAGAATATAGGCCTATTATACTTGAATTTTTAGAACTAGCTCAACAACACTACGAGCAAGTTAGGACTTTTCTTGGGTGTAATCCGCATATAATCAATAATGTGTAATACTCCAAAAGTTAATGAAAATTTTTGAGTTAGTAATCTTTCACTAAAGTAAGTGTTCCCTACAATTGCATTCATACATTCATACCATACATACATACATCATATATATACACATACATATTCATACATTTATTCATAGATAAAAAAATTAACTTAAGGATATTTAGAATTTTAAGGTTTCAACTACATACCCATACATTAGTATTATACTTAACTTCAAGCAAAGAGAAAGTTAGAAAATCATTTGGCAAGACTTGAATGGTTGGAAAAAAGTTAACAAGAGGCCTAAGAGGCCATGATGAAAAGGCCAAAAGAGTTGCAAGCACAAATTACAATATTAATGGAATTACTTATGGCAAGGGATTCAGTTCACCAACACCTTAAAGGTACTACTAGCACTTCTTCCAGGACATCCAATAGGTGAAACCTGAAGCACCATCGATAAATGTTCAAGAAACATAAACACCAAATATGCAAAATGTACAACAAAATGTTCTTAGGGCTACTCCACCGACAATCTTTGTTAGTAATCTTGATACCTTTTAATAAGGGGCAGATACAAGAATTGCACCTATGTGACAAGAGTTAATAACTCTTTCTCTTAATGAGGAAGAAAAACATAAGTAAAAGCTAGCCAAAACATAAATTAACAAGGAAAAATTACAACTTATTGAAAGAAGGCTTAAGGCTATAGAAAAAGAAAGCTTTACACTAGGATGGATGTTGAGGTCCTTGGCCTAATACTAGATTTGGTCCTCCTACCAAAGTTTAAGATGTCAAAATTTGAGAAATACAAGGGCACGACCTCTATTCAAGCCTACAACAAGATGTTTGTTCAAAAAATGGCCAGATGTTCACATTATAACAAGCTTTTTATTCATTACTTTCAAGAAAGCTTGTCAGGGTCAACATTAAATTAGTATAATAGTTTAAATTGTCATCAAATTCAATACTGGTCCTATTTGGCCAACCATTTCTGCAATAATACAAACACATGGCTGAGGGGAACTAGATAGACTAACTCTTTAAAACATGGAGAAAAACTGATAGAATCTTTCAAAGAATATGCCCATTAACTGAAAAAAAGAAGGGATATGGCCTCCTAGGTGTAACCCTCATTAATTGAAAAGGAAACTGCCAAGTTTTTTGTAAATACCTTATGCCCTCTTTACTATGACAAGCCGGTAGGAATGCAATAAAAAATTTGTTTGACCTTGTTATCTCTAGGGAAATGATTGAAGCAGCTACAAAAACTAGAAATATTGTAATTAGTGAATCTTCTACTATAAAGAAGATAAAACCTAGTCAAAAAAAAAAGAAGAGGCTTCATCTGTCAACTATGTTAATCAACCATTCTACCAGAAAGCTCACTCTTCTTATTAAAATTAAGGAGAACAGTCTTAAAACACATATTCTTTTAATATGCCTAAACTATTACTCCATCAATACCATAAATCATCATCACAAATCCTTCTCAAAATCAACCAAGGCCTGATGCTAATCAACTAGCTCAAAGAACCAATCAGCCTAGACCTCACTACGTGCCTCTTTCTTATTCTTACAAAGAAATATTTGAAAACTTCTTAAGGCTCGATTAGTAGCCCTGCTTTTTAGCAAACCATAACAAGATAACTTTTCTAACTAGTATAACCCAAATGTTCACTATGAATATCATGCTATAATAGGTCACTCAGTTAAAAATTATCCTACTTTTAAAAGAATGGTCTAGAGTTTTCTCAAAAAATATGCCTTTAAATTCGACAATGCCCTAAGACCAATGTTGTAACAAATCCTCCACTTAATCATCTTGAAACTAAAGTTAACACCGTGATCGCTGAGAAAGAGCTATAGGCAAGGGTAAGACCTCAATGGAAAAAGTTTAGGCAATTTTGACTAAAGGCCAAATCATAAATATACAGATTGCTAATTAAATCCCAAATTAAATTTCTATAAGTTTCATGCTACGCAAGGGCATAAATTATATCATTATTTAAAATTTTTAACTTTAATTCAAAGGATGATGAATAATAAAGAAATTGAATTTTATATAAAAATTGCCCAAAAGGAGGAAAAGTCAGTTAATGTGACTAGTGAAGGGTCATTACAATCGAAATATGGTGTTAAATGCCCCTTTATCATTTATCACAATCAACTGAGGCCTACACCTCCCAAAATTGAAATTACTCTAAAGCTCATCATTAGGATTCCATCATATTTTTCATATAAGGATAACAAGCAGGTACAAATACTTTATTAGAGTAGCAACTTCAGAAGCCATGGCTAGTCAATTAGCTGTTTTTGATATTATGAAGGTTAGTCATGTAACCCGAAGTGGTTGCATTTATATCTCAAAAACTAGCGAAACCGTTGCTAAATCAAAGACAAAAGGATAAACATTTGGGAAGCCTATAGTTACTAAAGATATTTTTAGAGGTTTAATCACCTATTAAAGAAAAATAGTTGTTAAATTTCTAAAATTCATAAAACATAGTGAGCATAGCATTGTAGAGCAATTAAAACAACAACTGGAAAAAATTTCCTTGTTAGCTTTGTTAATGAGTTTAGAGACACATCGAAATACTCTACTAAAAGTGCTTAATCATGCATATGTCCATAAATATATTTTGATCAGAAGCCAGTTCAATTGGTGAATAGTATTGCTTTTGATAATTTTCATTTTTAGTAATGATGAAATTTCACCCGGAGGAACTAGTTTTATGAAAGATCTTCATATAACCACTTATTGTAACAGGACCATACTGCCAAAGGTTCTTATTGATAATAGTTCATCTTTGAACGTGATGTTATTACTCACCCTATCTCACTCGCCATTTGATGCTAGCCAAATTAAGTAAGTCAAACAGTGGTCAAAGCTTTTGATGAAACAAAGAGAAAAATTAAAGGAACTATTTCAATCACTTTGAATATTGGCCCTTGCCCTTTTGAAGTAGAGTTTCATGTATTGGATATCGTCCTCGCATACAATTGCCTATTGGGATGACCCTAGATCCACTCTGTTGGTGCTGTACCATCATTGTTCCATCAAAATATCAAATTTATAGAGGATGACAAATTGGTCAACATATCAAGGAGAAGGATATAATTGCCATGACTTTGATTGAAGTAATGTATGTTGAAGTAAATGCCAAAGCTAAATAGTGCTCATTTAGAGCCTTTGAAATTGTTAATGCTACTTTTGTTGTAGAAAGATCTCCACTCCCAAAGCTCCAGCTTTCAAAAAGTACTCGCATAGGCCTAAAACTCACAGTAGGGAAAAGCACTCAAGCAAAAAAAGGGTTTGAAAAATATTTACAAGGGATAAGTCGACTTATTCAAATGATCAGCAAAAGGAATAAGTATGGATTGGGCTTTAAGCCTTAATGGCATCAAAAGAAAAAGTTTAAGAATAAAGCTAAAGAAAAGAAGTCAAGTCAGGATTTAGTTTTTTACCCCTCCCTAAAAATAGAGGGTTATTAATCCAAGAACCAAAGGATAAGAAACACAAGATGATGTGAAAATCATTTAAGCTTTTGAGAATTTTCAAGTGACTGTTGTTGAAAGAAATGACAAAAAGCTAAAAGACGATCGTAGAATCTGTCTCTGTCTTCCTAGATATGTTTGGACAAATTAGATCTTACTAAGAGACTATATTTTCTAGGCTTACCAAAGTAATTCCAAGAACTCTCCTTGTTTGTTTTGGCCTAAAACATATAAGATTTTTTTGTAAAGGGCTTAAAAATATCATATCATCATTTTCAAAAATAAAAAACATATTACCTTTTGTGAACATTTAATTTTTTTCTAACTAATATTTCTTTTTCTTATACTTACATAAATCATTCCATATTTTTATTTACCCATTTTTTTCTTTTCTTTATTCTTTACAGATGTCACAATTGAAAAGAAGTAGATAATTTCATGTATGATTCAGAGGTTGATTATGAACGGTCTATTTACTTGAACGAGGGTGATCTCAAAGAAGATGTTGATAATTACACTCGGTCACTTGATTTGATGAAATTAATTGACCAAAAAGATATGCAAATAACACCTTATAAGGAACCATGGAGATTAAAAACTTAGGGGGATGATGACAAAAAAAAGAGATCAGAATAGGAACTATTATCATGCCCGCCATTAAAGAAGGGCTGATAAGTTTACTTTAGGAGTTCGATGATGTCTTTGCGTGGTCATAGCAGGATATGCCAATATTGGATCTAGAGATAGCGTTCCATAAATTACCTTTAAAACTAGAGTGGCAGTCAATTCAGCAGAAAATAAGAAGAATGAAACCTAAAATGTTGTTGAAAATTAAAGAAGATGTGAAAAAATATTTTGATGCTAAATTTATTGAAGTAGCAAAATACCCAGAATGGGTTAGTAATATTGTCCCGATTCTTAAAAAATATGAGAGAGTTAAAATGTGTGTAGATTATCAAGATTTGAATTAAACAAACCTAAAGATAATTCGTCTCCTCCTTATATTAATCTGTTGGTTGATAACACTACAAAAAACTATTTATTTTCTTTTATGGATCGATTCTTGGGTTATAATTAGATAAAAATGGCATTTGAAGACATGGAAAAACTATGTTTGTCATAGTTTAGGGTACTTTTTATTACAAAGTGATATTGTTCAGGCTAAACAATGCTGGGGAAACTTACCAAAAGGAAATGGCCACTCTATTCCATGATATGATACATAAAGAAATTAAAATATACATGGATGACATGATCGTTATGTCACCACAAGAAGAAAAGCATGTCGCGGAATTGCAAAAATTATTTAAAAGGTTAAAAAAATATCAATCAAAGTTCAATTTGGCAAAGTGCACGTTTTGAGCAAGATTAGAAAAGTTATCATGCTTTGTCGTTAGTGAAAATGGTATTAAGGTTGAGCCTAATGAGATAAAAGCCATTGCAAAATTGCCACCCCTACATAAACAAAAAGAAGTGAAAAGTTTTCTTAAGAGATTGAATTACATTGCCCATTTTATTTCTCAGCTTACAAACAAATATGACCCAATTTTCTGGCTCCTCAGGAAACACAATCCAAAAAATTGGGATGAAGATGCCAAAAGGTGTTCGAAGAAGTGAAATAGTATCTATCAAATCCTTCAGCTCTACTACAACCAATCTCAGGGTGCACCCTCATATTATACCTCATGGTGTTAGAAAGGTTAATGGAATTTGTATTAGGGCAACATGATAGAACCAGCAAGAAAGAAAGTAATTTATTATCTCTGAAAAAAATTTAAAATATGAGGTAAATTATTCCCAAATAGAGAAATAATTGTATGCCCTTATTTGGACTTTAAAAAGGCTTAGCCAATATATGTTATATCGTACTAAGTGGTTGATAATAGAGATAAATCCGATCAAGTACTTTTTCAAAGCACTAGCATTGTTTGAAAGAATAGCAAGATGGAAAGTCTTATTATTAGAATACGATATAGTTTTCAAGAGTCAAAAAGCTGTCAAAGAAAGTGCCACTGCTGAATTCCTAACAAGCTAAGTGATTGATGATTATCAACCCTTAAATTTTGAATTCCTTGACAAAGATTTGATGAATATCTTAATGGAACAGGAAGGCAACTAGTTAAAGGAACTAGTATGAAAGATGCACTTTGATGGGGCTTTAAATGCTTTAGGCAATAGAATTAAGGCAATCTTGATATCCCCAAAAGGACACTACTCTTCTTTCACTATCAAGTTAGATTTTGATTGTACCGATAATATGGCAGAATATAAGGCATGTGTTATGGGACTTTACACAACCATTGAAACAAAAGCTCGAGTGTTAAAAGTCTATAGAGATTCAGCTCTGGTTATTTATCAACTACATGAAGAATGGAAAACTCAAGATTTAAGGCTGATGCAATATAAAAAGTTAATTCTTGGACTGTTAAAAGAGTTTGAGAAAGTGGTTTTCATCCATTTGCCTCAAGACAAGAATCAAATGGTAAATGCTCTAGCCACCGTTGCTTCAATATTTAAAGTAAATAAGAAAGATAAAGTAATCTTAATTCAAATGAGCTTATACAAGTTTTTTAAACATTGTCACATGTCAAAGTAGAGTTGAATGGCCATCCATGGTAATACAATATTAAAAGACACCTTAAGGATCAAGAATTCCTAGACAATACCTTCAAAAAAGACAAAAAAAACATTAAGGAGATTGGCAATGAGTTTTGTCTTAGATGATGAGTTCCTTTACAAGAAAAATTATGATCAAATGCTACTAAAATGCTAGATGCTTCTGAAGCATAAAGAATTTTGAAAGAAGTACATGAAAAGGTTTATGGAATTCAAGCCAATGGGCATAAAATGGTGAGACAAATTTTAAGGCTAGGCTATTTTTGGATGACTATGGAAGGTGACTGTATTACGTATGCTAAAAATGTCAAAATTGCCAAGTCTATGTAGATAAAATCCATGTACCACTTTTGCCATTACATGTTATAACTGCTCAATGGCCTTTCTCCATATAGGGCATGGATGTTATTCGACCAATCACCCCTATAGCTTTAAAGCGTCATTGTTTCATTTTGGTGCCTACAGACTATTTCACCAAATGGGTTGAAGCTACCTCCTACATAAATATAACAAGGTCAATGGTGATAAAATTTTTGAAGCCACTATCATGTGCTGATTCAGAATCCCAAAACGGATTATAATGAATAATAACTCTAATTTTAATTATAAAACTGACGACAATGTTGTGTACCCAATTCAAAATCTCTCATCATAATTCAATGACATATTATCCAATGATGAAAGAGCAGTAAAGGCAGCTAATAAAAATATTAAGAGGATTATGGCAAAGATGGTGGAGACTTATAAGGATTAGCATGAGAAACTCTCTTTTGCCCTTCTAGCTTATCAAACTTTAGTTTAGACCTTTATCAGAGCAACACTGTACTTGTTGGTTTATGGCATAAAAGTTGTTCTACCAATTAAGTTAAAATTCCTTTACTTTGGGTATTAATGGAAACCAAGCTTAAGGGGTCTAAGATCATTATTAACAGTTGAATTTCATTAAAGAAAAAAGGCTACAAATGATCCATCATAAGCGCAAAAACTAGAAAAGAATGATGAGAGCCCAAGACAAAAAACTCTACCTAAGGTAATTTTATAAAAGGGAATTGGTATTAGTGAAAATCCTCCCTAGCCAAAAAGATCCACGTAGTAAATAGGCACCAAATTAGGAAGGGCCCTATCTGGTTCAAAAAGCATCTCTAGGTAGGGTATTAATTTTTGGCAAAAATGGATGGACACACTTTACCTAATCCTATCAATTCTGACAATGTAAAGAAGTATTTTGCCTAAAAGGCAATATCGTTCAAAAAAATGTTGGACAAAAACTCAAAAAAGGCATCTGAACAAAAATGTTAAAATGATGAGGCTTTTAGTTAAAAATATGAAATGAGATGCTCGAGTAAAAGAATGTACAAGGTGGAATTTGCTAAAAGGTCAAGGTCAAAAAGGAAAAAATAGTGCAATCGAAAATATTTTCAAGACATTGATCCACATAAAAGCAATGTCCCATTCAAGAAAAGCTTTTAAAGAATTAAATGAGAGATTCTGCTTATTTGAGTAATACCCAATTTTGTTTTATACTTTATTCTGATTCTTATTGAGAAACCAATATTGTATTTTTTTCTATTAGAATATAAATAAATATTTTTATCCATACCCTTATCAAATCCTCTAGTCATGCTAACATTTTTTTATAAAATGATTATTGACATTTTAAAAATAAATAACACAAAGATTTCTTTGCATTGCCTTGGACTTAGGTTAAACATTATAAGGATCTTAATTACTATTTCAATTCTTCAAACACTCTATGAAATATTAAAATAAATAGATGACATGGTTGAATAACATCAAAGAAAAAGAACTTAGCAGTAGTGGTTAAAGGACATTTTTTAAAAGAAAAAAGATAAATTCCTCAAAAGAAAGGCCAAACATTGGCACAACCTACCTTACTTTAAGAAAATAATATCCATAATAGTTCATGAAAATGCCTTTGACTCTATTTTGTCCAAAACATTCTCTGAAGATGCCTTCAACTTTAAGTTTAGGCACTAGCTCCTTTTACCAAAAAGTAGGAAAAAATAGCCATAACATTTTTGAAGATGCCATCAACTCCAAGTAAAGGCACAGGCTTACTTCATCAAATAAAAAGGAAATATTTATTACATTTGCCCAAAATGCCTTTAATTCCAAAATAGGTTGGATCAAAGATAGCGATAATGATTAGATCCATAGGTTGTATAATGAAATCATGAGAATTCATCATTTGCCTTCTGCATGCATTTGCTTTTACATTCAATGATTTACAGATTAAAAGTTGAGGTTGACACTGAAGAAGAGCGATAGTCATGTTTATTCCTTTAAAACTAAAAGTAAGTCCTTTATTCTTCAATTCATTATCAAATATTATTTTAACCCTTTACTTGCTGACTCATATGGTTTTATCCTGGTCAACCCCTTAAATTTATTAACTTCTATGGTTTCATCTTGATCAACCCCTTTTACTTGTTAACTCATATGGTTCCATCTCAATCTACTCAGATTTGTTGACTCATATTGTTTCATCTCGATAACCTCTTTTACTTGTTAACTTTTATGGTTTTGTCCCAGTCAACCTCTTTTACTTGACTCACATGGTTTCATCTTATTAACCCTTTAGATTCATTGACTCCCATGGTTTTATCTCGATCACCCCTTTTACTTGTTGATTTATATGGCTTCATCCCAATCAACCCTTTAAATTTGTTGACTTGCATGGTTTTATCTTGGTCAACTCTTTTTTACTTATTAACCCATATGATTTCATCCGGTCAACCCTTCAGATTTGTTAACTCATATGATTTTGTCCCTGTCAACCTTTCAAACTTGTTGACTATAATAGGTTTGTCCTGGTCAACCGATTAGACTTAGGTTCCACCTTGGTCGCCCTTATTGATTGTCATGGTTTCACCTCAGTCAACCAACTTTAGACTTAGGTTTCACCCTTAGTCTTTTTATTTCATTTTAGTGAATATATTCAACTTAAATTAGTTTATTTCTTTTAAGACTTTACAACCTAGGTGAAATAGTGTATAATGAGTCTTGGCTTCGTTCCTGATTCTTAGCAATAGTCCAAGAGAGGCAATTATGGACACTTGATTTCATCTGGGTCTTTTTTCCTTAGTCTAAAATATCCAAGATTAAGAGTATAGTAGCTCACAGGTTGAAGGTTGACTTCCTCAAGAAGATTCAATATTGTCAAGATCAATTTAGTCATACCTAAATGGCTGCACATGCACATGATAAAAAAGTGCAATTTCAAAAATACATCTCAAATAAAAATAACGAATATTTAACAAAAAAATTTTTTTGAATATTTTCTTGTCAAAATTTTTAAATCAATTTTTGTGAATGTTATCATAGTCAAATTTCTCTTTCTTAAGAATTTTTTAAGAATTTTTCATAAAATTTGGGAAATTGATCGTCAGATATTTTTACTGATACCTATGTAATATTTATGCCAATATGCACTTCGAATAATCAAAAATATTTAAGCAAAATTTGTATTGGCATTTTATACCACAAAGTGTAAGGTAGTCCATTTTGCTAATTAATTTTGAATTTTTCATAATACTGCAAGTATCATACTTATAAAAATTTTTCAATTAAAACTTGTTTTGAATTTCAAGTTTTCATCTTTATTATTTTTATAGATTGATGTTTTGATTAATGTGTTGAATTTAATTCATTTTAAAAAATTTAAACATATTTTGAAACTTTTTCATTTCTAAAATATGAAGTTTCCTACTCAATAAATTTTTCGATAAGATTTTTATGAGTTTATAATTTTTAAAATTCTTCAAATATTTTCATTAAATCCAATTTAAATGAGTTTTTAAAACTTCAATTTATTTTATGAGTTTCGAATTTTTCAAATATCAATCTACTTTCATAAAGTTTTTTCTTGTAAAATTTTAGGAGTTTAAAATTTTTAATTACTTTTTTTACACGTAAAATTTCTCAAAATTTTCCTTTAGAATTCAATACTGGGGATTTTTCATTAAAATTTTTATTTTTTTCCTTTTTTATTTTATTTTGGGCCAATTTTCCTTAATGGGCCTAAAACTTTTAAATTATGCAAATAAGCCCAAAAAACCCAATAATTTCTCAACAAGCCTAATTACCTTGTCAACGCCATTTTTGATTTTTTTTCCTAAGCCCATTGCATTTTCTACAAGCCCAATAAGCATATTTGTAATTATTCCATTAATTTTTTGATAAGGTCAATTAGGCCCATTTTCACTATACGACAAGGCCTAATGATGTTTTCTCTCCGAAATTTTTATTAATTCTTTTGGACTCAAATTTTTCATATGAATATTTCATGGGGCTTTTATGTGTTTAAATTCGTAAATAAATTTATTAGTTCATAACTTTTAATTTCTATAACTTAGTCCTCCTAATCTATTTTTTTTATAAATTTTGTAATAATGACCAAATTTTTTTCATTTCTTTCATTTCTTCCATTCCTAAAAATTTTGTTTATATTTATTTTAGTTATAAAATTCATAGTTTTCTTTGAGAAAAAAATATTAAAACACCAAATTTCTTAATTTTACAAGCTTTTATAACTGCTTAAATTTTTTTCTAGTTTTTGTTCATTTTATTCATTTCTTTTCCTTTTAGTGAGCCAAGATCATGTTTAAGATCATGGATTTTAATCCATGTTGAAAGGCTAAAAATGATGGCTATGAACAATTTATATTTTGTTTTTATTTTCTTTTTTTTAATTATAGCTTTGTTTTTTCTATGAAATATGTTGTTGTTGATGTGGTTTTAATTTTATTATATATATGTTTATGTTTAGACTATTTTCTTGGTATTTTTATGTTAATATGTTGATAAATATATTTATATATTTATTTTTTATGATTTTATTTTTGTATTTAAGCTTAATGATGTTTATTTATGTTTATATTCATGACGTTATGCTGGAAAATTTTGATGGATATATGTTTTTGGTCTTAGCCAAATTTCATGGCAGATTTGATTTAATTTAATTCATTATTTTTATAATGATTTTCATTATTTTGTGATTTTTTGGAATTTTTAATACTAAAAAATAATTTTTAAAATTTTTTTAAAGCTTTGGAGAGGTAGTTCCAAGCTTGCCTTTATGTATATAAATGTGATTTGATGAAATTTTGATGACTTTGATTTTGTTTTCTAATTATTAGAAATATAGAGACTAAATTGTAAAAATGAAAAAAATAATTTAGTATTTTTAAGCTTGGTTGAAACTTTCATGTGCATCTAGGGATGTTTTATATGCATTTTTATTATGTTAAAGTGCATTTTTATTATGTTAAAGTGCATTTTTTAGACATTAGGGGCTTTTTTATAATTTTAAAAAAGTTTAAATACTAATTTGCAAAAAAGGAAAAAAATTGTTTTAAGGTCATAGGTGCTTGGCTGAATACTTATTGTGACTTTTCACGTGATTCCATGATTTTTTTATACGTTTGATGTTTATTTATGATTTTTTTATTATATAGGGACTGAATTGAAAAAATGGAAAAGTTTTAAATTCATTAGTAAAAAACCCTTCATTTAAAGTATTTTGGTTATTTTGGAATGTTTTTAGCATTCCTCCAGTTTACTGATAAGGGTGTAAGAAATATTAAAACCATTTATGTTCTTTCGATTTTTCGTTCAAATACGAGATGCAATTTTGAAAAGTTTAGGGACTTAGTTTCAATTTTTGCATTTTAGTCATCTTTAATATTCTAATTACCTATTTAGGGTAACATTGTCTTTTCTTATCATTTTAGAGTCCTTAGGATTATTGGATGCTTTCAAGATGAAGGTAGTCCCTAGGGGCATTTTAATAAATTTTCCCTAGAACCAAGTCCAATGTAATCATCGGGTTCTTTCATGACAAGGTGTACATTTGGATTAGGTTCATATTTTATGATCATTTTAAGGTCCTTAAGATTATCAGGATGCTTTTAAGACGAAGGTACTCCCTAGGGGTATTTTAATAATTTTTTTCTAGAATCAAGTTCAATGTAATCATTGAGATTCTTTCATGACAAAGGTGTGCATTAAGGTTAGGTTCATATTTTATGATCATTTTCTAGTCTTCTAGGAGTACTGGTATATTTTTATGTCGAACGTATACTTTAGGGGTATTTTAGTAATTTTACATTAAAATCGAGTCCTTTAGAGATACTAGGATACTTTCACGTGCAAAGTACTCTAAAAGATATTTAGGTCTTATCAACCATATTTAGATCCTTAGAGTCCAGTCTAGTACTCTCTGTCTAAATCGAGTTTTAAGGTGATTTTTATTTTTATTATTAATAAAGTTGAAATTTTTGCAAATTAAGGCGATTTCTTAAAGTTAAAATAGTACGTAAAATTTCTCCTAATATATAAGAGGGATTCTATGAATCATTTTAATACCAAGATATCCTTTTTAAAAATGAAAATTAAGGTTTTTCAAATTTTTATAAAATAAAACCTTTTGTATTTCTCCAGCTCTCTAACGGGCTACAAAAGATATTTTGATTTTTTTAAAACCTTTCACAATTCTCTAGCTCTCCAACGGGGTACAAAAGAGAATGGTAAAAACTTTCGTGTTCTTCTAGTCTTCCAAAGAGTGTAAAAGATATTTTAATTTTCAAAAATATTAAAAACCCAACTTTCTTATATGGAATAATAAATTTATTTTATGAAAATTAAGAAATATGGGAATTATAATTAAATATGAATAATTGAAACAGAATAAAAACAAAATTTAAACTAACATATAGTTAATAGGTACCAATTTTCAGGCATCATGAGAGGGTCGATCTTTACTTGTGATTGACTCTTTTAAATGAACTTTAATATTATTGAAGACCTTGGAGTTTGGTTTTAAGGGTTTCATAACCTTCAAAATACGAACTTCGATAGGTGACCAATCTCTTCTAGCCAAATTAGATTGGTGGCAACTCTAAAATAAATGGTCTTTTTATAATGACTATTTAAGGTTAAGCTAAGTGAGCGATTCATTTCAAAAAATCGATCCCCAAACACAAAAAATTGAAATAAGAAAATAATAATAATGATATGGCCCCCTAAAAAATAAAAGAGTAATGATATATATCGATATATACAGGAACAAAAGGTATACCTACCTTTTAAGTCAAGCTGATCAAAATTGATTTCCCAGCCATGTTGCCATAGCAACATCTACCGACGAAATGGATAAGTGTCACCTTTTAGAGAAGCACTTTCGAGCTATCGATGGGAGTGACAAGTTCCAAGCTATCGAAGCAAAATCATTGTTTTTAGTGTCCAATCTTATCATTCCCCTAAGTTTGAAGTGCCATATTTTAAGAAATTTGATGGGACCACTGACCTCATTGTGCATATTCGAATATACCTTAGGATGATGGTTGGGTATGAAAAGGATGAAAAGCTTCTTATACACCAACACAGCTTAACTAGGGTAGCCACCTGTTGGTACATTGAGCTCGACAATGTTGAAATCCAATCATGGGTTAATTTGGTTAGAGCCTTTTTAAACCAATATCAATGTGTTAGATGGGGCTTTCGATTGATTTTTTTCATGAATCTAGAGAAGAAGCCTATAAAGAGCTTTAAGTAGTATGCTCAATGATATAGAGAGGAAGTGGCTTTAGTTGCCTCCTCTAATAGAGAAAGAGATGACTATGACATTCATCAATGCAATACGTGCCCCATACTACAACAAACTGGTGTCAAAATGCCACTAAGTTTATTGATCTTGTTCTATCCAATGAGATAATCAATATCGCAATTAAAAGTGGTAGGATGTTTATAGACGAGTCATCTAGGTCAAATAAGAAGCATGTTGCTAATAAGAAGAAAGAAAGGGAGGCAAATGCCATAAACTATCTTAACCTATCTTAACCAAGCTAGTATCAAGTGCACCCTGTTTTAACGTAGTGGTGATACCTTAGCTAATTTACGCCCTACCTATAACCTATCTTTCATCATCCCATCGAATCCCCCACAAAAAAATCAACTACAAGCAAACCAAAATGTCAACATTCCTATGAATAATGCACTAAACAATTAAGATGCAAAGTAGTGAAGACAGTATTTCGACCTTACCTCAATGACTTACAAAAAGCTTTATTAGGCTCTGCTCCAGAGGCATCTAATTGCTCTCATGTATGTCCTAAAGAAGAAACGTCCATACCCTTAATGGTACAACCTTAACACCCATTATGACTAACACGATAAGGCAATATGGCATGATACTGAGAACTAATTTACTTCAAGCGAAGGATACAAAGCCTCTTTGATTCAAAGCTTTTACAATTTGGGATAAATTAATGGCCGAATGTTGTTATAATCCTCTACCAAACCATAATGAGCCAACGATGAACATGATAGATACTGAAGATGATTGTGAGGTCAAGAAAAGCATAAAAAAAGTCAGGACACCAATGAGTCTAGTTTAACGATTATTGATTCAGGCAGGAATGCTTAACTATGTCAAAAGGTCAGAAAAAGAACTTGATGATTTCTATGACTTCCACACTATTCATGGCCATACCTTCCAAACAGCGAAGAATTTCGTGCATTGGTCTAGAGAATGATGGACAAAGGCATAATTGAATTTTATGACAAAAAGCAAGCATTACTTGCCAAATCAATGAATGTGATTGGGGAAGGAATAGCATAACCCTCATAGGAGAGAGCATGTCCCTTTATCATCTACAAAAGACAATTAAACACTAGGGAAAGTTCTTTAATGCCTATACCAAGGTTGTTCATAGAGGCCTATCTAATTAATAGCTATTGTCGACTTGTCAAGAGTTAGTCACTTAACCAAAAATGGTAGATGTTATGCTTTTATAGCTTAAGAAAGTCGGAAGGGTAGTGCTACCCTGGTAATTAATGCACCTTAAGTAGGAATGAATGACTCTAAATGCAAAAAGATCAAAGAAGCAGTGGATAAAAAAACCATTGAATTTCTGAAGTTCACCAAGTATAGTGAGTACAGTATTGTTGATCAACTAAGTAAGTAGTAGGCCAAGATCTCTGTGTTGTCTCTACTTCTTAACTCATAAGTACATTAGAATATGTTGCTAAAAGTGTTGAATAAGGTGTACGTACCATCGATATCTTAGTAGGCAAATTAAATCATTTCATGAACAATATCACTGCTAATAACTATATCTCATACACTAATGATGAGATCCCTCTCGAAGGTAAAGGTAGCTACAAGCCTTATATATCACCACACACTGTAAATGTCGTATTCTGCTAAAGGTTCTCATAAATAATGGCTCTACCCTCAATGTCATGCCTATGGTCACTTTGAACAAACTTATTTTTATGCATTTTATATCAAGTACAGCCTTATTATAGTATGAGTATTTAATGGGACTTATTACAGAGTCGCTAGAAACACTACCATTCTGCTCTAGATAAGCATGTGCACTTATAAAGTCGACTTTCAAGTCATGGACATTGCTCTATCACACATTTGCTTATTAGAGGGGCCTTAGACACATTTAGCTAGAGCAGTATCATTATCTCCACACCAAAAATTACAATTTATGATTAATAAAATGGTTGTCAATATTAAGGCTAAAAAAGATATGATAGTTGCCACTTTCACTGATGATGTTTACATTAAAGCAAATGAAAATACATCTAAGCTATCCTTCTAGTCATTTGCATTTGTCAATGCTACATTTGTAAGAGAAGGCCTGCAGATGGTTAAGCCTCGACTGTCAAGAAGTACCCATATGGGTTTGAAGTTGATTATTGGCAAAGATTGTCACATTAGAGAAAGTCTTGGAAGACACTACATTGTAAAACTAGAACCTTAAAAGTTGTCAGCCAGGTTAATAAGAAGGGCTTGGTATTCAAGCCTAACATGCAATACGAGAAATAACAAGCCCAAGAAGACTCGAGATCAGAGGTTGACCCATCTGTTGGGTCAAGAATTAAGTCTAGAGCTGATGGTTTTCCTACCAATTCGTGAGACTTTTCAATTATGAGAACACATCGATCCAAATTAGCTAGAAGAAATGATAACCAAGGATGTCTTATTCATTTTAAACTAGGTACTCTACAACATATATGTCCATGCCATTAATGATCAGTCAAGATTGTTAAAGCCGAGCAATAAAACTAGTCCCTATCCACTGGAATTTATTTTTTATGATAGGGCTGTGTCAGAAAACCTTGTGCTCTTATAGTCTCTTTCCATGTAGTTTCAAGAATTAAAAACCTATTTGCTTTTGACTAATAGAATGCACGGATCTGTAGACACCTTAATTTGTCTAGGCTAATTTAAGCAATTTGGAGCACAGACGTGAGAGAAGGCGATGATCGTCGATCGGGGAAAAAGTATTTTGAAGAGGTTAAGAAGGCCTAAGGATCATATCAAAGGTAAATGAAAAGATGTGGCACCAAATGACATAGTTCAAGGTATCCGGGGGCAAAAGATATGAAAAATTCATAATTTTACTTGAATGTATCGATATAATGCTCCAACACACCAAAAATTTGAAATGTCCCCATTTGTATCGATACAGCATGTAGATGTATTGATACATGAGCCTCTGTTTCGATACAGGACCTCATGTATCGATACTAGGCCATGCTAAGACCAAAACATGCATTCTGTAAAGAAATGTATCGATACATGTCAACATGTATTGATACAGTGGTTCATAGTATCGATACAATGGTTCATAGTATCGATACAATGCTCATTGGATCGATACAATGTTCATTGTATCGATACCATCAAGGTTTTTGGACCAATTGTATCGATACATTATGCAATGTATCGATACATGCAGGCCATTTTCACGGTCCAAGCATTTTTAACTCTTCCACCATTGATCCAAAACTTAATTTTAACTCCTTTTTTTGCATCAGGAAAGATTAAAACACATATCAGATTATGAATTTAGACTTAAATTAATCATAACATTTTTTTAAAAGTCTAAATTGGATAAAAAAAGGTCAACATCACATTATCACCCTACTCCCTAGCTTATTAACCAATATCACCATCAGCCACCCTATTTCCTGGAAAATCATTTTAGCATTTAAACCAGCCACCCTATGCATATCACATTGGCAGCAAGTTTCTCCCTACAGCCACCTTATAGCCACCAGCTGACACCACTTTGTCCCCATTGAGAAATGACTAAAAACACCTCAAAATTGGCTCCAAAATGCTGGTATAAATAGACCACTTCTATCTCAACTAAAAAAGGTTAGATTCTAGCTCATTTACACTTCCAAACAATATATTCCTACACCAAAAAAACCATAATCCTGTAGCCACTCACCACCCAAAAATAGCCCTAAAACACTCACTTTCAACCATTACACACTCTAAAAATCTCCCTCAGCCATACTAGAACCAAAACCTCATTATTTTTCTCTTCTTCTTGCTTATCAATAACAAGGAAAAGAGGAAAATTCAAGCCTTCTCTACAGCTCCAATTATTTGGCCAAAAAGTGAAGTCTTTTGGTATAACTTCTCATCTTATCACTTCATTTGTTTTTGTTTTTAAGCATCTTCATTATTTTAGTGAGCTCTCCATGTTTCCATCACCCTCTTAGGATTATCATGCATTATTGTGGCTTTTGGTTGTGGTAGTTTAGGATTTGGATGCTTTAATGCTCATTGGATGTGCAAAAATGCCTCATTTCATCCTTATTACTTTGATATCTCTTGTTCATGCATTTTATGCTATGTCCATGCATCTTTTTATCCTTAATCCATTTATGAATCATTAGCCTAACATATTTCAAGCACATTTACACCTTAACTTGCATGAATCATTGTCATTTTCAGCATTCATAACATTTTTTTGTCAAAGTGCATAACACTTTCTTTGTCTAGGCCATTAATAAAATTAGCATCCCCATTATTGTTATGTGCCATCCCCTTGTATGTTTGTTGTCTTCTCTTTGTCAAAATGCATGTTTGATGGCTGTCAAAAACTGATTTTTGAAACCCCAAGCCAAGCATGTTAACCTCAACCAATGAGGATTAGCATGAACTTAGCACTTTCCTTAAAGCTAGCAAAATATCTTGGGGAAAATTAAGTTTTCCATATCTGGAATCTTGGGTAAACAAGTTCAAATCTTTTGATTTTCCAACGAAAATGACTTTACATTCATCCTCAAAATGTTTGTGCCTTGTTTTTGAGTCAAAACCTTGAATGGTATGATTAACGGACTGTTTCATGTCCCAAACTACTCTAGGGCTGTGCAAATGAGTTCGATATGCTCATGCCACTCTTTCCCTTCAGTCATGGACATTTGAATGTCAATGACTCGAGTGTAGGCCCGTAGACATAAAAAAATAAGAAATATCCCCTACTTTGCCTTGTCCCCTACTGGCAGCATGATTGTTACAAATTGAAAAATCATTTTAAAATCCCAAACGATTTTCAATGAGTTTTATGATATTTTTCTCAAAAAGTGTGTTAAAATACCTTTAAAACTAGGTCTTGCTCATCCCCGGATCAGTCTGGATGAGAAAGTTATGATTTTTCAAATCCAAACTATCTAAAACCTCTAGAATCTGAACATGTATTCTAGTTGGGCATTTCAAACCCACTAAATGATTTTTCTAAATTTTTCAAACATTTTTCGTAAACTATTCATGAAATTCCCTTTTCAGAAAAGTATCACTTGCAATTTTTCAATGCCAAATGAGTCTAGCGTGATTTTTCAAATTTTGACACACATTGTCCCTCATATGCTCTGCTAGCAGCATGATCAATCTGAACTTGAAAATTTATTTTCCTAGAAAATGACTTTTTGGGATATCGAAAACATTTTTAGATTGGTCCTCGTCGAGTTACCTTTCTAACGGTATCTCACCCACCCTTTAAAGCCTTCAAACCAATATAAAATAAATTCAGGAAACTAGATAGCGCAATGTTGTCCCCTGTTTTTTGGTTTTGATTAAAAATTAAGTTGTTTTCCTGAATTTCATCTCGAGACATTTGAATGTCTCTATGTCAACCCGATTAGACTCGAGAATATGCTTTGACCTCTCATAAGCTTGTATCAAGGCACAAACACATTTTACATCTTTACCATCCTCATTCACAATAATTTCTTTTACCAAAAGTTGTTAAAAGGCTCTTACATTCCCTAAATCACAAGGTTTTTGCCAACTTAAGTTTTCCAACTCGACTTCTCTAAAGAGTGTCAAATGTATCACTTTTGGGGTAACTCTGCCATTCCGAGGGGACACTCTAACCCCGTTTCTTAAAATTATCGAGATTAAAAAAACTTTTTTTGTCAAAATAATTTGTCATCCATGAGGATACTTCAAACCCGACCTTCTGAGGGGATACTCCAACCCCGTTTTTCAAAATTGTCAAGATTTAAAAATCCTTCTTTATCAAAATTATTTGTCATCTACGGGGATACTCCAACCTTACCTTTTTGAAGGGATACTCCAACCTTATAATTTTCTCCTCTTCGGACTCTCATGAATGTGTCAAACAAACCTTGTTTAATCAAGAAACCTAGATGCATCTCAAAACTTGTCAATTCAATTATTCCTAGATAATCGATGCCAATAGCGAGATAAATTCCAATAGTCTACCCATTTATTTATCATTGCATTGAATGATCCATGTTATGTTATTTCATTTATTGCCTTACTAACATGATTTCTTTGTGATGATTATTTGCATTCATGTTTTCAAAACATTTTCAAATAAAATTAAAGCTAATGTTCCGCGTGGGTATCTCTTCAGTGCCCAAAGTGGAACATTCCATTTTCAAAGTAAAATCTAGAGGTCATTTTTATCAAAAATCTTTATATTGCCCATCTCTCCAGGGCGTATATGAGATTAAATCTTTTTTATCAAAACCTGGATTATTTCTACAAGATTCATGCATTAAAAAGGGTTATATTGAAATAATGACAAGATGGAAAGAATCAAAATTGAGATAAGACATAGCTAGTAAGGTACCGATTTCAGGCATCGCGAAGAGGTTCATACCTTACCGTGCGTAACGAACTCTCAAACCCAAATGACAAATCTTTGTATTACATAGACCACAGGAACGATGTTTTAAGTTTTGTTACTCAAAACATAGGTTTCAATAGGCATCCGATCATGCCTAGCCTGAAATGATCAGTGGCGACTCCAAGCACTGGCCATTTTGTGATGGTTATCCGAGACCAATAAGATGAGTGATTCGTCTTATGGTCCTCCCTCATTGTATCACAAGTCGAGAATCCGTACTTTCTTGTTCTCATCATATCACCAAAGAATAGTCTCATTCAAGAAGACATTTTTAAGTCAGGAAAATATTTTAAGTCGTACGCACCCATAGATCTACGAGGATCTACCCTGGGGTATGTTGCAACAGGATCTTATGTAATGGGTATCTTTTATCAAGTATTATCAATAAAAATAACTCTTGTACATAGTCTTATTTGTATTTCATCTTATGTGTCTATCCTTATTCCTCACCTTTATTTAAATTCTTTGTACATACTCTTGCCTATATTGTCTATTTTTTCACCTTTTAGGTGCTTTGATATAAGTGACATGGATGTTTTTAATGACCTTCCAAAAATCAATTTTGGAGAGTTAATCTATACTGGTAAAGTTGATTCTAATGAAGATTCCAAAGAGAGTTTCATGCCACTGGATATGTTACGATTAATCAAACATAAAGAAAAACAAATTTTGCCCCAAGAGGAGCCAATTGAAGTCATAAATTTGGGGACTAAAGAAGATCAAAAAGAAATTAAGATATGAACTTCAATAAAACCCTCTGCTAGAACCAAACTGATAAGCTTGCTTCGAGAGTACTAAGACATATTCATCTGGTCATATCAAGACATGCCTGGACTAGACACTGACATTATGGTCCCTAAGCTTCCCCTCAAACCTAAATGCAAACCAATCCAGCAAAAGTTAAGAAGGATGAAACTAGAGATGCTTAAGATTAAGAAAAAAGTAAAAAAAAAAATGTAAAGCAGGTTTTCTTGAAGTAGCCAAATATCCAGAATAGATTGCCAAAATTATCCTAGTTTCAAAGAAAGATGGCAAAATGCAAATGTGCATTGATTATTCATATTTAAACTATATTAGTCTAAAAGATAATTTTTCATTGCCCCATATCAACACTTTGGTCGACAACACTGTTCAAAACTCTTTATTCTCTTTCATGGATGGGTTCTCAGGTTATAATCAAATCAAATGGCATCCAGGACATACAGAAAACTACCTTTGTAACCATATGGGCCATATTTTTCTGTAAGGTCATGCTTTTTAGGCTCAAGAACTCCAAGGCAACTTTTCAAAGGCCGTGAACATTCCATGGCGTAAGAAGATTGAGGTTTTAGATGATATGATTGCCAAATCAACATGATAAGATGAGCATAACTTGGATCTTTTAAAGCCCTTTGAATAACTGTGATAGTTCTAGCTAAAACTAAATCCCGCTGAATGTACCTTTGGTGTCACTTCAAGGAACTTTTAGGCTTCATTGTCAGTGAAAAAGCAATTTGAAGTCAATCTAAATAAAGTCAATGCTATTTAAAACATGCCACTACCTCGATCCCAAAAGAAAATGAAAAGCTTCTTGGAAAGACTGAACTATATCTCCAGATTCATATCCTAACTTATTGACAAATGTGACTTGATCTTTCAATTCCTCCATAAACAGAACCCTAGGGAATAAAATGAAAAATGTTAAGAAGCCTTTGATAAAGTTAAGCATTACCTATTAAAACCACTATTATTATCATCGCCAATTCTTAGTTAACCTTTAATCCTTTATTTGTCAAGTCTTTAATGAATTTATGTGCTGAGAACAAGTCATTTACTACGTGAGTAAGAAGTTTAAAAAGTATGAGAATAACTATTCCACCGTGGAAAAGTTATGTTGTGCTATGGCTTAGACTACTCAAAAACTCAGGCAATATATGCTATATCATACCATATAGCTGATCACAAGGCTCGATCCCATTAAGTATATATGCAAAGCCCCTGCACTATTAAAAAGATTAGCTATGTGGCAAGTTTTACTCTCTAAATATGAAACCATCTATGTTAACCAAAAAGCCATTATAGGGAGAGTCATGTCTGATTTCTTGGCAACTCAAGTGATGAATGACTATTTACTATTGGACTTTAATTTCCCTGATGAAGACTTGATATGCATAACTGAAGAAGAAAAAACCTATAGTCATTATCCATTTTGAAAATTTACTTTGATGAAGTGTCAAATATTGATTTCACCCGATGAAAGTTACTACCCTCTCATGGCCAAACTAAGCTTTGACTGCGCCAACAACATAGTAGAATATGAAGCTTGTATCATAGGGCTTCAAGCAACTATAGAGAGAAATGTCAAGACTCTATGGCTTTTTAGGGATTCAGCCTTGGTCATTTACTAACTAAAAGGGGAATGGCAAACTCACAACCCAAAACTAATCTATTAGGGATCAACATACCCTAAATATGCCACAAAAATAATAAAAAAGACTATCAAAAAATAACTATGGATTCATTCTAGATAGGGAAATATTACACAAGAAAAGTTAGGATCAAGTGCTACTCAAATGTGTTGATGCTTTTGAAGCCAAAAGAATTCTAGAAGAGGTTCATGAAGGGATTTATGGAACACATGCCAATAGGCATTGGATCATAAAACAAGTAATGAGATTAGGCTAATACTGATTAACCTTCGAAAAAAACTATATTGACTATGCTCAAAAATGTCATAAATGTCAAATTTATGTAGACAAGATTAATATCCCACCCTCATTGCTTCATGTCATAATAGCCGCGTGGCCCTTTCTATGTGTAGCATAGATATGGTTGGGCCCATCACCCTTAAAGCTTCTAATAGGCACTGATTCATTTTAGTAGTGATTAACTACTTCACTAAATGGCAGAAATGGACTCATACGCCAACATTTGTGTGCAATTTCATGAAACGAGACATCATCTATCGATACATACTTTTTTAACAAATCATTATAGACAATGATGCTAGCATGAAAAACAACATAATGTAAATAGTATGCTTTAAATTCAAAATCCAACACCATAATTTGGTGCCATACTATCTAAAAATGATTGAGGCAGTCAAAATAGCCAATAAGAACATTAAGAATATAGTTAAAAAATGGCTGAGACTTTTAAAGATTAGCACGAGAAGCTACCATTTGCACTTCATGCATATCAAACTTTAGTTCAAACTTCGACGGATGCTACGTTATTCTTATTAGTCTATGGAATAGAAGTCATCTTATCTATTACAGTTAAAATCCCCTATCTAAGAGTCTTGATAAAGGTTAAACTTGAAAAAGTTGAATAGGTCAAGAACAGATAAATCACTTTTTATTGAAGAAAAATAACTGAAAACCATTTGTCACAAGCAAATGTATCAAAGGCCGATGATTAAGGCCCATGACAGAAAAGTCTACCCTTGCCAGTTTCATAAAGGTGAACTAGTTCTCAGGAAAATCCTCTCAATCCACAAAAATGCTAAGGGCAAGTAGAACCCTAATTGGAAATAACCTTATGTCATGAAATAAACTTTCTTTGGAAAGGCCCTGATCTAAACGGAAATAGATGGCAACATCTTGCCCAATGTTGTTAATTCAGACTCTATCAATAAATACTATGCTTAAAGGATAAAGACTTGAAAGGGCGTCCTCTGTTAATAAAGTCAAAAAAGAAAAAGTAGTCAAAAAAGTTTTCTAGTGAAAATCCTAAAAAGGCATCTGGATTACCATCTCAACGTGAGTCAAAAACTCAAAAGGACAGCTTAGAAAAACTAAACTAAACTAAACCTCATCTAAATCGAATTAGATCCTACATAAACATCTGTAAATAAAACCTTAATCAAACTTTGCCTAGCCCTGTTAAACATCATATTGTCATCACATAACATTATTTTGTCAACATCGTATTAAGAAAAGTTTGTTGAATAAAAAAAAACTCCCTGGTAAGAATTTTTGACATCAAAAATCAATAGATTAAAAGGTTTTTCAAGTAAGAATCCTATTTTTCCAAAACATTACTCCAAGAGAGTTCAAGCCCTAATGATGTCGATGGGTCAGACCCAGCTAATTAGTCCATTTCAAGAACCTTTATTAAGAACTCATCTTTGTTAAGAACCTTGTCAAGAACTTATGTCTAGAATCTTTGTACCTTTGTTAAGAACTTTTATTAGAATTTCTGTCATGAACCTGTTAAGAAATCCTTTTAAAGTTTAATGTTGCTAGAATATCATAATCTAACTGATTAGCATCTTTTCAAGAACCATTGTCAAGAAGTTTTTATGAAAAATCTCTAGCAAAAACCTATCAAGAAATCCTTTTAAAGTACAATGTTGATGGAATATCATGATCCAGCTTATTGGCATTTTTGTCAACAACTTTTTTCAAGAACTTATGTCAAGAATCTCAGTTAAGAACCTTTATCAAGAAATCTTTTCAAAGTCTAACATTGTTGGCTATGATTAGGCACATTGGCATTCTATCATTTTTAAGTCAAACCTAGGGATAGGTCAAGCCTGGATCGTAGCTAAGTCTTTCATCTAAAACATATCAAGAAATCTTTTTAAAATCAATGTTATTGGCCATGATTCAGCACATTGGCATTTTGTCATTTTTAAGTCGAACCTAAGGATAGTCGAGCCTAGGATCGCAATTTAGGTTTATTTATCCAAAACTTTAAACCCAACATTTTTGCAAAAATTGAAATCGCTGACAAAATATTATATTATCTTCATGTTATATTAATTTCAGTCTTTTTATCATAGGAGCATGAGGATGCTTCAAGCACGCCTTGGATAAAATGGTGTGTATTGGTCTTTGCCTTATGCTCAGCAATAACAAAAAAAAGGTAATTGTAGACACCCAATTTTGTTCGAGTTGATTTTAAAGGCATCAAAGGTCACTATTCGAGATGTTATCAAAGTTAATTAAGTAATCATAGATCAGTCATCCATTATTTCCAACTAACATAGGGCGCTCTGAGAGCTAAACGTATGGAAAATCTAGATTTTTGCATACATGTATCGATACATAGCTCATATATATTAATATGAAGCCTACATGTCACCAAGATTCAAAATTCCTCTACTTGTATCGATACAAAAAGGGAATGCATTGATACATGAGTTAATGTATCGATACATGAGCTAATTGTATCGATGCAAGGTTAAGTCATCATTAAAATTTGATTTTTGGCCAAAAGTAAGCTATAAGTGATTGAATTGGTATATCTTACTATTATGTATCGATACAATCTTCATTGTATCGATACATTCTGGGTTTTTTGCATTGATGAAATGATATAATATGTAATGTATCAATACATCTTGTGTATTTTGCCTAGTTCATGGCATTTTTCAACCCTTGGCCCTATTGCATTAAAACATGAATTAAGTCATAACTTTAGCTCCAAAAATCATTTAATATCAAACATACTTCCTAAAAATCATATAGACTTCATTTTTGGGCTTAAACATTGGGTTTTAACATTTTTAAACGGTCCATTAAGCTTATCACAAAGGCTTTTCATGTTATAATATGGATAGACAAAGGGCAAGCTTGACCTTGCTCATGTACCAGCCCATGCATGGTTTGTTTCTATTTCAAGCATGTACATCAACCAATGAAATGCTAAAAGGTTGCTTTTTAGTACAATGAATCACCATATTATCTACCCTAAATGTCCTAAATGCCTCACTTTTACTAGGTTTTCGATGATTGAGTTTAAATCTTATATAAGATTCATGATGTTCTCAGCAAGAAAAAAACCTTGACACATATTTACATCAGCCACTATACTTAGGAATATTCATTCCTATAGTTCCCCTATTAGCCCTCCGAAAATACTTCATAACCATCACATCTTAGAAAACACCCCTCCATTGATATAATAACCTTTAAACTCACTCTTAGCCACATTTTTTTGTTAAAATCATAGTAAGGGAAGGCAAGTAAGTAAGCTATAAGTTCAAAACCTTTTCTGCTCAACAAGGTTTCTAAAGCTTTTGTGCTATATTCCTTATCATTTATTCCTTTATTTATATTTTTTTGCATTTTCATCATTTTAATGAGCTTTAACATGCTAACGATGACCTTGTCTTAGGATCTTCATGCATATTGTGGCCTTGGATATGGTATATCTAGAATTTCTCATGCTTCATTGACTTCTCCCTTATGTTTCCTAGTTTTTATGTGCTTGCTCATCTCAAAAATGTGTTTTAATGCTATATGAAATTCTAGCAAATTGTTCTTCTTTATTTATGTTTATATCACTTCTATGGCATATTTCTTAATGTCATCCACAAAAGAAAATCCTAAACTCATGCATGTCAATATACCCATAAAATTTTAATTAGAATTAAACTTACATAATAGAATAAAACAAAAAACACTCAGATTTCCCCAGGACCTTAGGAAGATAAGTATATGAAATTAGATTACAATTTAAAACATAAATCTATTAGAAATCATACTTGCTCAAAAATCTGTAACTCTAAGCATGCTAATCCATACACTAATGCATCATAGGTTGATTACTATGATCTTTTTGAGGCCATAAGTAGCACAAATGTCATACCTCTAACTGTGTTCCACACAGATGCCTATTGGAACCTTTATGAGGTATGGTGGTTTTCTAGTGCTACCTAGAAAGTTTCTCAAGCCTTAACCAAAAGATATATAGCCAGCAGGTTTACATCTAAAGTGATCCAAGAATAATTCCCATGCCTGTTGCAATAAAGAAAAGAAAAACAACTCCGTAAAGAAGTAATAGTTTTTCGTAGAAATAGGCAAAGGAATCCAAAAATCTTAATTTTTGATTTTGATTAATTCTTTTAGGTTAGAAAACTGATTTTCCACCTTTGTTATGATCAGAAACAAATTTTAAATCACTTAGAAACCACGTTTGTGCCAAGTTTACTTAAAAAAGTAACTATTTTGCTTAGATACCAATAAACATATCCGTTTGGTGCAATAGATAAGGGAATCATTTTTGAATCATATCGAATCTATACTTATTGGACATATATCTTTTGATTGAGGCTTAACAAGACTTTTGGCCAGCACTAGAGAACCACTAGACCTTATGAAAGCTTCAATAGGCATTTATGTGGATCACTATTAGAGGTAGAACATTTATATTACTTTTATCCTCAAGAAGAGATCACAATAATCAACCTATGGTGTATTTATGTTGGGATCGGCATGCTTAGAGTTACAAGTATTTAAACAGGCATGATTTTTATTAGATATATGTTTCAAATTGTAATAAGATCACATCTTTCTAAGATCCTGAAGAAATCTAGGTGTTTCTTTATTTAATTCTAATACGTATGTTTACTTTTGAATAAATTTTTATGCCTCTAGTACTAGAGAACCACCAAACCTTATGAAGGCTCTAATAAGCATCTATGTGGATCACCGTTAAAGGAAGAACATTGAACTGCTTCTGGCTTTAAAAAAAGATTATAGTAATTAACCCATGGAGCATTCATGTAGGGATCGACATGTTAGTGTAAACCCTGCAAGCCAATTGGATTTGCTTGTAATACTCTGGCTTTAGAAATTTCATGTAAAATACATTATATATTTTTATTGTTAATTAGGTATTTTTATCCATAAGTTATAATATAATTATTATTAATAGCTTATAAAGATAAAGCCCATCAAATATATTGGTTTTGCAAAGGTATTGTAAAGAGTTGCAATTATAAGATCTTTATGCATCAAAATTGTGTTTCTAAAACTATTCTTGGTCATTGTATTGTCAAGGTAAGGCATTAACAATGCACAAAGACTAGTATACGTAAGCCTCTATGCATATGATACATGAAACTACTCTCATAAGTTGAAGTATAGAGATATTTAGGGACATTACATGGGTGTTTGTTATGGTTACAAATTCACTGAACATGATCCACTATAAGAGTTCTATTTGGTATTTCACTTAAGTGTCTATGAAAAATATTCTCATGTGTCAGTAGTATAAGCGATCTTTAGACTTGTGATATTAGTTCACCTTTTATGTGAATTATCATACTTAGAGATCATCACAAATAGGTCCACAATGGATGGATATCAAAATAAGGGTGGTTTTGGGTTTGATATGAACATACTAAAGGTGAATCAGTGGTCCAAAAAGGATTCATCACCCCAAGTGATATGAGGGGACTTATCTCATTTGTTCTTTACCTGTGTTAACTCAAAGTCCTTAGCTAAGACAATACTGATTATGGAGTTAACACATAAGGGCTGCAGGACTAATATGAAATAGGCTAAGAGTAGGTACTGAACCATGCTCTTGTATTTTCTAGGATATATGATGAAAGGATCTAATTACACTGACATACTATACACTAAAAAGCTTGTCAAAAACCATATCGACTCTTCTGGCATTTGGGTGGCCATGATGCATTGCTAAATGCCACTCACGGTCTACAAATATAAATATTCTTAATCGAATTAATATATATTTATCGCCAATATGTTAGGGGCCCAATAGGTCACACACATAAGGGTATTTTATAGAATTAAAATGGGATTGGATTAAATTATAGAGATATTGATCTTTTAAGGACTTAATTGAATAATTCAATTAGTCTAAGGGTCTAAGTGCAATAATACCATAAATTTAATGTGCACTAAACCCTATCTATATATATGTGTATTTTGCTATCTAAGTTATGTGATTTACACCACCTTTTTGTTGTTGACAATGGGATAGCCGCACGCAAAAAGTCATTAAGAAAGAAAAATATTTTCTTGTTCTCGATTTTTTAACGCGACAAAGGTGTTCAATCAAAGGCAAGGTTTATGAAACCAAGCCACTAATACAACTCCTGCAAACACAATCCAAACCTCATTAAGATTTCTCGAGTCACCTGTGTGAATCACCGTTAGAGGTCGGACAATTGGATGATTTTGTTTGCGACAACCAAGCTTGATGTGCTAGAACAAGTGAAGATTGAATTTAATCGGGGATCTTGACAATCCTGATTTAAGGTCCGATTTTGTTCCTATGTTCTTGCATTTTTAGATCGATTAAAGATGCCTAAGTTGATCCTTTGAGGAATTTGGTATGTTTATTTAATTTTTTGTTGCATACTTTAATAATTGTTAATTAAATTTATTATTCTTCTTTGTTTAAGCATGACTTGAATTCCAACATGGCATGCTTAAAGTTATGAGTCCCTAAGCATATATGATTTCTATCAAATCTATATTTTAAATTGTAATCAGATCACATGTATATCTTTTCCTAAGATCCTAAGAAAATCCAAGTGTTTCTTTGTTTAATTCTGCTTCATATATTTAATTCTGATTAAAATTTTTTGCTTATGTTGATAAGCATAAGCCCGAAATTTTTTTCAAAAACAAGCTCCCACATGTCATCCCATGTATCCCATATACTTCAACTTATGAGATCGGTTGCTCACTTCATAAGTAAGAAGGCATAAAACGTGATAGTCTTTGAACATTAGCAATGCATTGTCTTGACAATATAATAACTAGGAATAGTTTTAGAAACATGACTTTAATGCATAAGGATTTCATAATTCTAACTAATTTATAGTTCTTTTGCGAGGCCAAATGTGTTCCATGGGCTTCATCCAATCAGTAGTTTATTATTATTGTCATACTACTAATATGAAGGAAAAACGTCTATGTGACAGGCTTGCATTGTTAACTAGTAAATGCCTCATTTGAGCTAATTGGCTCTAGGTATATACTAACAATAGGTAGCCAATCTCACCTAACCAAAGTAGATTGGTGGCAACTCCAAGTCAATAGACCGTTTCATAACAGCCATTTAGGGTTCAGTTAGGTTTTAAGATACCACATTGAACAATTGTTATAATTAAAAAGCCAAATAGGGTATTATCTCCAATTAAAATATTGAAAGACATTTTATAATAAGGATAATTATCCTATACACTAGTGGTAGAAAGAAAAAACTCCACAAGTGGGATTCTTAGGGATAACACGTGTCTGATGGAGTGTATTTAAAAAATGAACAATAAATAAATAGAGCATGAACACTTCTTGCAGAGTTTTTTTTTTTCATTGTCAGTGTATGGGATAATTATCCTTATATTAATGTTCTAATATTTTTAAGTTAACATTAAATAAAAATAACTTTTATTAATATAATAATTTTTTATCTAAGTCTAAACTTAAAAATCATATGTAAACTCTATTTAGAATTAAAATAAACTTGTGAGTCCATTCATGGATATCTGATAAAATTAGAATAATATAGAAAAATTAGCATGACCTCTGTATAAGGATGACATGCACAAATAAAAAAGTAAACTTATAAACCAACAAATAATTCGACTAATTAACAACTTTGTTTGAAAAATTATTTTCCCTTTTAGAGTTTGTTTGTTACATAGAAATTAGCTTTTACAAAATATTTTTTGAAAAATGTAAGGATTTTTTGAAAAGTAGAGATATTTTAATATTTGGATGACTTAATAAAAAATATTTTCTTTTTTTAGGGAATATTTTTTCGAATAGCAATATTGACATAAATTTTAAAATATTAAAAACTATTTATTATTAAAATATTAATATCTCAAATAGTATTATTTTAATAATATTTATTACAAAAACATTGTATTAATATTAAATATTTAAATAATACTATTTATTATTAAAAATTAATTATATTAATATTTAAAGCATTGTAGTTATTATAAAATATTATTTATAATATTATCTATATAAAAATTTTAAAATATTTGAAATATTATATGAATTATTAAAATATTATTTCTATTAATATTTTTACTAGTAAAATATTAATATTTTATATTCATAATGTTTATTATTAAATTTTTATAAGCTGTAATATCTATTTATTTATAAAATATAAATATATATTTTAAAAATATTTAAAATAAAAATAATTTTATATTAATATTTTAACATATATTTTTTAAACTTTTTTAAAATTAAAAAGTAAAATTTTTTTATAAATATAATAATATTTAGGTCGAATTAATTTAAATTTTGATCTAAAAAATTATATTCAAATTTCGATTTAAAAAGAACTCAATTTTCAAGCTGATTGTGTAACTCTACTTACAAGGATTTTTTTTTTTTCAACAATTGTCTTCTCCTTTTTGAAAAATAAAAACAATTTTGAAACAAAATGTCATATTTTTCATTAGTCAATAAATAATTTTTATTAAATAAATAATATTTTACAAAACAAAATATAAAAAATATAAAAAATAATTTTTTAAAAATAATTTTCTAAAGGAAACCCTTAAAAAGAAGACAATTGAAACGAGAAAAATGATGAATTCCTTTATGAAATAATAATAAAAAAAAGTGATGAAATAACACGGAGGCCCTCAGTATAATTTTCTCCGGTGCATCTTTGCTAAAATGCGCTGAAGCCTTCTCTTACGAGAAAAATATCAGGGGACGTCCGAAACAATAGCCAACCGTTCAGCCTTCGTAAGGAAGAAAAAGAAAAAAACACAAATAAGAGATATTATAGCAAATCCCATTTTCAAAACTTTTCTTTTAGTAAAAAATACAGAGAAAAAAAAATCAAAGCTAAGATAAGTGTTGAGAAAGAGAAAAAGCATAAGAGAAATGGGAAGCACCAGCACCAGCGCTGCGCTAATCTCTCATTTGCAGCTCAACAAAAGCTGTTTCAAAATCGTCGAGTCAACCAGGACTCAGTTCAACCTCAACTCTGTTCGATTCAGCGATCCAAGGAGAGGGAGGCTGGAATTCGTTGCTTCACGGAGCAGGAAAGGTTTTGGTAAAGCCGTTTGTTTCGCTGCCGTTGATGATGACGTCAAAGAAAATCGACAACAAGATTTTAGTAAAACCAGCAGCGCCTCCACCATCGAGGAGAGACCTGGTACCTACCAAATAAAACTCAAAATTTTAATTTAATCTTTTTGCAACTTTCATAATTGCTTGCTTCTGCTGATTTAAGGCTTGGTTTCATTGTTTCTGTTTTTATTGTTTTTTTTTTAATTAAAGCAAAACAAAAGCAAAAGGTGAATTTGTTTTTTCAATTGAAATTTTAGCTTAATTATTGTAAAAAGAAAATTGAATATTTGGGATCAAGTTAGATATTTTACTCATGTAGGGGAAGGTTTCCTACTTTGCTTATTGCCGCTTTCTATGAAGATTAAGGGTTTGGATTGGAATTTGCAAGAGGAAGAGGGATTGGGTTATCTGTTAAGAGAAATTGCACTAATCGAGTTTAAAGGCGTGCTTATTGGTGAATGGGAATATATGTTGGCAGAGAAGGTGTTATTTGTAGAGTTTATGTGGGGTGAATTTGAAAATTATGAGTTCAATGAAGAGAAATAAAATTTAGAAGAAATAGCTTTAAGGTGTGCTACAATTGTTACTTCCCTTTAGGCTTATTTTGCCTCCACCAATAACGGTAAAGCAAGAGAGGTTATCGAAAAGCCATAAGATACAATGAAACTTATGTTTGAAATCAATTTGTAGTACTGAAATCAAACACTAAATGCCTTATTTATGAGAGACAAAAGTATCTTTCTTCTACTTAATTTTCTTTAGCAAACGAAGTACAAGAGACTTACTTCAATTGACAATGATAGGGATTGAAGAGCAATTCAAATCATCATTCTATCTATCAAAATAATCTTGCTGGAAATTTCGATCTCTATTTATAGAGATTCAATCAAGAGTTGTGTTTTGTTCTTTTTTTATCCAAGCAACTTGTCTTTCCATTGAGTTTCCACCTTTTGGTACTCAATAAGTGCCATTGGCCACCTTTCGCCAGTGAAAGGTGTCCTTGAAAAGGTATGACTGAAGTTGAAATAAAACTAAGAAACTGTCGAAATTTGAATTAGGGGATTCGAATCCTCGACTCAAGAGATTTTGATACGTATTTGTAAATTTTAACAAACACATCTCAAAACTTGGTATTTGAATCCCTTTACACGGGTATACGAATCCCTTTGTGTAATTCATAAAAGAATCTTATTTTCCATTCAAAACTTATGAGATGTAATCTCAACATGTATAAAGCTTCTCCAATTGATCTTTAAATCAACTTTTTTGGTTTGGAACTTAACCAACGTTATCGTATAGCTTCTTTTGTGTTAGTTTACCATTAATCAATTATTCAATCAATTAATTCTTGATTCCTTTCGCTTATTTTGAAAATATTTCCATCAATAACATAAAGTAGGTTCGATACTTTGGGAAACCTTATGCATAAATGAAGGTATCTTTCGATTTAAAACCTTCACCTTTGTAAAAAGGTGTTGTTGATCTAATAAAAATTGTATTGTAGATCTAAGATATTTGAAGCAGATTTTATATGATTACTCATTAAGCAATGGTTGAGACTATAACTGACTATGTGTATTGTATCTTTTCATGAGTGCTTAAGAGCCAAGCTCTTTGCTTCCAGAAGCGGCAATAGATCTACTCATATAGATGTACTGCATAAAAAATGCTACCATATAAAGCATTTCAATACTTTAATTTACTTGAGAATTAACTCAACCTCATTTTTAGCATTAAAAAATTGACTTTTAGTGAAATTAGAATCAGTAGAATCTGTAGTACACCTTTGATAAACTACATAGGACCTATATATATACATTATTATTAACACTATATACACTACAAAAAAAAAGGATAATTGATAGATAACAACCCTAAAAATTAGGGATTAATATCCCTAAAATTCAGGGATTAAATCAAGGAACAAAATCACAAAAAATTAAGGATCATAATCATTTTATTCAACACTCCCTTTCAAGCTAGTGAATGGATATTCTCCATTCCAAGTTTGTTAACTAAATCTTGAAACACATTACTTGATAGCCCCTTTGTTAGTACATCGGCTAGCTGATCCTTTGTTGAGACAAATGGAGTACAAATAAGTTTGCTGTCTAGTTTCTCCTTGATGAAATGTCTATCCACTTCAACATGTTTGGTTTTATCATGTTGCACTGGATTATGTGTAATGCTAATTGTCGATTTATTGTCACAATACAATCGCATTGGACCTTCCCATTTTATCTTCAGATCATCAAGACCTATTTTCAACTATAGTAATTCACATATTCCCAGTGCCATTGACCTGAATTCTAACTCTGCACTTGACCGTGCCAACACATTTTGCTTTTTACTTCTCCAAGTCACTAGGTTTCCACCTAGGAATGTACAATAACCTGAGGTCGATCTTCTATCAACTAATGATCTTGCATAGTCAGCGTCAGTCTAGGCTTCTAAAGTCATGCTTCCTCCTTTATTGAACAAGATTCCTCTTCTAGGATTACCCTTTAGATACTGCCAAATTCTATGTGCAGCTTTGAGATGCATTTCTTTAGGGTTGTGCATAAATTGGCTGACTACACACACAGCATATGCGATTTCTGGTCTAGTATGTGTCAAATAGATTAGCATTTCAACAAGTCTTTGATATGACCCTTTATCCACAACAGAATCATCTGGAGCATCACATAGTCTATGATTGTACTCAATAGGTGTATCAATCGGTTTACAGCCCAACATCCCTATTTCCTTCAACAAATTGAGCACGTACTTCTGCTGTGAAATGAAGACTCCCTACTTTGAATTTGCTATTTCAATACCCAGAAAGTATTTTAGCTTTCCAAGCTTTTTGATGTCAAATTCTTAGAAGGCAACCTTTTAAATTGTGCATTTCCTCTGTATCACTACCTGTCACAATAATATCATCCACCTATACCAATAGCGCTTTCACTCCCCTTAACTTTGAGTGTCTCACAAATAGAGTGTGGTCTCCTTGGCTTTATTTATATTCTAGGGTAGTCATTACATTCGTAAATCTTCCGAACCAAGCCCTCGGTGATTGCTTAAGTCCATAGAAAGCCTTCTTTAACTTACACACCATTCCTGCTTTAGATTTAAAACTAGGAGGAACCTCCATAAAATTTTCTTCTTCTAAATCACCATGAAGAAAAGCATTTTTTACATCAAGCTGTTGTAGGTTCTATCCAAAATTAGAAGCCAATGACAATAGGACCCGTACTGTATTGATCTTTGCAATCGAAGCAAACGTCTCAATATAATCAATGCCATAAGTTTGAGTATACCCTTTAGCAACCAACCTTGCCTTATTCCTTTCTACTGAACCATCAGATTTGTACTTCACGGAAAAAACCCGTCGACACCCAACAACCTTTTTTCCTTTCTGTAATTTGACTAACTCCCATGTTTTCTTCTTTTCGAGAGCTTCCATCTTAGCTTTCATAACATTCTCCCACTTTTCTCCTATTGCCTCGGATAGATTTCTTGGGATATGGATTTTGTGAAGGTTACTAAGAAAGGCTCTATGGTTTTGGGATAGGTGTTGTTGGGTCATGAATAGGTATAGTGGATGTTTTGTGCAGGTTCTGGTTCCTTTCCTAAGGGCAATTGGTAGGTCATCATCATTCAATTGCACTGGTTCATTGTTAATGGGCTGAGCAATGTTGGATGGTTGTATGATGTTTTTTTTTAGGTTTGGAGACTATTTCTGGGTTTTGAACGAGAGTTTGAATAGGAGATTGTACTTGCATAGGTCGAGAGATAGATACCTTTTTTCTAGAATACTTCTGTAGTGGTCGAGTATCATCTTGTTTTCCCTTATCTTTCATCATTCCACATGACGTAGGTGACTCAACTAACAGTGTGGACTCAGGCACAATCGGAGCATTTGACACTGACTCACTGGAAGCAAGAGTGTTTTCTGTATTGGGAGACTCGATAGTGAGAGGATTGGTTGAAACTAATGGCTGACTAGAAAAATCAAGAAGAAACATGTCTAGGTCATTGGCGTTATCTTTTCTTAAGTTCTCCTCCTAAAGATAAGAATGTTGGAAAAAAGACTCGTTTTCAACAAAAGTAACATCAACTAAAACAAAGACTTTCCTAGTTGGAGGATGAAAACATTTATACCCTTTTTGCGTGGAAGAGTACCCAATAAAGACACACCAAAGAGCACGTGGATCAAGTTTTCCCCTATTTTGAGAGTGAACATGAACAAAGGCAAAACTTCCAAAAACTCTAGGAATAAGATTGCTAGAGGAGTTGAAATTCGGGAACATTTGTGTGAGAATATCGATTGGTTTCTTAAAATCAAGAGCCCTTGTTGGAAGTCTATTAATAAGATGGGCAATAGTTAAGATTGTCTCTCCCCAATATTGGTTGAGGGACATTTTTGTGAAACAATAATGCTCTTGTGACATCAAGAAGATGGTCGTTTTTTTTGTTCAGCCACCCCATTTTGTTGGGGTATGTTAACACAAGAGGATTCATGAATAATCGCTTCTTTTTGAAGAAATGGAAAGAGGGTTTGATTAAAAAATCTCTAGCATTATCGGAACGAATTTGTTTAATTCTCACACCAAATTGTGTTTGGATCATGTAGTAAAATCTAGGAAACACAGTACTGACATCTGACTTATTTTTCAAAAGATAAATCCACGTTACTCTAGTACAGTCTTCAATGAAAGATACAAACCATTTAGCACCTGAAATATTTGGAACTGTGGATGGTCCCCATATATCACTATGAATGAGAGGAAAAAGAGTAAGGGCTCTCGTATTGTTGGTTGAAAAAGAGGTGCATTTGTGTTTTGCTAATTCACAATCATTGCAAGGAAAAGACTGAACAATTGACCCTTTGAATAATGATCGAAACATTAACTTAAGAACGTGAAATGATGGATGACCTAAACGACGATGATGAAGCCAAAATTTGTCTTTATTGGATGTAACAGACTCGGAAATGAATGATGTAGATAGTGAATTCTAAACTCTAGAATTTCCACTTTGATCTTCTGGTTAGTAAAGACCATCTCTCTCACTATCATGTCCAATCATCTTCTTTATGCCCTGTTCCTGAAACACACAGTGTGAAGGGAAAAAGGTTACTTGGCATTTGGAATCTTTACTAAGTTTCTGAATGGAAATAAGATTCGCAAAAAGTTTAGGAACATGAAGAACATCTTTTAGAACAAGGGAATTGCTTAAAGGAATATCTCCTTGGCTTGCTACAGTGGTTATTGACCCATAAGCAATGGTAATTTTTCTATGGCTAGACAAAGGGGTATAGGAAGAAAAATATTTGGAAGAACATGTCATGTGATCTGTGGCTCGGATTCTATCACCCACACCATTGGAGAAATTTTTTCTGAGACATTAGCAACACAAATGGAAGAAGAGACACTTGTATACGCCAATGAACATGTATTGGCTGAGGATGGTTTCTCAAGTGACTCCAAAAAGTTCTTCAATTTCTCAATCTCGTCCTTGTTGAATTCAGCAATTGAACTTTTTGGGTTTCCTCCACTGTTCAAAGAAGCATTGGCCATGTGTGCTTGTTTTTTGTTACCTATATTTCTATTAGTGGTCAAGGGCTTGCCATTTGAGTTTCCAGCATTTTTCCCTTGTGTGGCAATGTTTCTTGCAGTATTTACAGAAAAGAGAGTCATGGTTGGAAGACTTAGATGAGTTTGATTGTTTCTACCATCTTTAGTCATTTGTAAAACTCTTGAATCTTTCAATTCTGTAGCTTTAGTGACAAAAACTGATCCATCTCCCATTGGTGTCTCAAGCATAACACTTCTTCATCCTTTTCAGCCCTAATAATCGATATTACTTAATTTAAAGAAGGCAATTCTTCCTTTCCTAAAATCTGCGCTCTCACAGCACCAAGCTCGGCGTTGAGGCCTGCTAGAAAGTCGTAGATACGATCCCTTTCCATGAACCTTTTTAAGATTGCAGCATCCTCATTGCAGTGCATCTGGATGCATTGATAGTAATCCATTTCTTGCCATAAACCTTGTAAGAGACTCGAATATTCAGTAACAGATTGATTCCCTTGTTTGGTTGCTGAAATTTTCATTTTAACTTCATAGATTTGGGCAGCGTCATTAACCTTTGAATACGTCTGCCTAATAGTATGCCAAATCTCCTTGGCAGTGGCAAGGAACATACATGTATCACTGATCTCTGGAAGCATCGAATTCCGTAACCACGACATCACCCTGGAGTCTTCTTCATCCCATGCCTTGAATTTAGGATCTCCTTTTGGAGGACCCGTGCCCATCAAGTGACTTGATTTCCCTCAACCCTTTAAGAATGTACAGACCAGTTGTGACCACTTCAAATAATCCTTCCCATTCAATCGATAAGCTGGTTGAATATTTTGCTTTCTGGCAGTGATTGAAACAGCTGTGTTCTCTATCACGGTAGTCTCCAAAGTAGGACTGGTTGCGGTAGAATCTGACATGATTGCTTACAATGAATGAAAGGAAGGCAAGATAAAAAGAAAAGGACTTGAGAATTGGATGAACAGAAGAGAAAAAATTTTTACAGGAAAGGATGAACAGCAAAAAAGATCTCCAGGATAGGATGACGTAGGTCTTGAATTTCTCAAGAACGAGCCAAAACAGGCTCTGATATTATGTCAAAATTTGACTTTTACTGAAATTAGAATTAGTAGAATCTGTAGTACGCCTTTGATAAGCTACATAGGACCTATATATATACATAATTATTAGCACTATATACACTACAAAAAAAAAAAGGATGATAGATAACATCCTTAAAAATTAGGGATTAATATCCTTAAAAATCAGGGATTAAATCAGGGAACAAATTCACAAAAAATCAGGGATCATAATCATATTATTCAACATTAACATATGGTTCCAAGCACTTGACTAACCTTTGGATGAATAAATATGTATTAGTAGTGTTTACAGCCGCATTCATATTATGTACTTGGATTGATTAAAACTCGAGACTTAATATCCAATTAACCGTTGAGTTGAGGTTCCATCTTATGTGAATTAAATGGGCTTGAATATCATCCCCTTGGAAGTTCTAAACATCATTTCTTTTATGATTCTTTTTGTAAAAGAATTCGTTAACTTTTCCTTATCTTGACAAAATATGTGATGCATCTCTCGTCCAACTATTTGTATATGCATGGCTATGCTTTAACCAATGTGTATAAATATCCAATATACTTGGCATTAAGCCATTTGATAGTGTAACTTCACTATCAAAATCAAGTTGACTAATGACATTGAATTAGGCCTTCGAGGAATTCATAAAATCCTAATTACTTAGCGTATCCAATATTTATGAATTCCGCAACTATAGTAGATACTTTAATGTATCTTTTTTTCTGATTCCAAGAAACATTACCCTAACCAATCATGAAAATCAATCCACTTCTGGATTAATTTTTCTTCCATGTTGGTAATCCAACTTGCATTGGTCCATCCTTCTATTCTTGAAGTTAATATAGACCATAATGCAATTATTATGATCATCTCAAAACCATCGCAATGCAATTTATTTCGGATCATATGCATATCTACTAGCTTTTGCAATCACAGAAGTAATGCCTTACTTTGTAAACATATGATCATACATCAAATATTATTGCCTTTGCATATTCAATTGTGCAACTAAAATATCTAAATATCATATAGTGTTGCATCCGTTGCACAATTGCATAATTGATTCTTTAAAATTTTTTAATATAGTAAAGTTGGGAAAATAATAACTTAACCTTTTATTCTTATTCCCAAATCCACGTCTATAACACTTATAATATGCATGTCATGGCAAATTGTTATGCAAGGACCTCTTGGTTCTTCTAATATGTCTTGATCCTTACCAAATTTTAACATGTTATCTTCATGTAATCAAAGGATAACAACTTGATGATCTTACAGTATATACATCTATATAATCTACCATGTAGATATCACTAGTTAAAACCACATCTTCAAATATGGTGTCATTGCTAAACAACTTGTTAAGTTCATTCAAAAACTTTAACTAATTTACACGTTGCATAACCTTGTCTTGGAATCCATAACCTTTTAGGTTATTTCATATACACCATTTAACCTTACTTCACCATTTACAACCATGTGAATTCACATCAATGGGTGAATTATCAATTATAAATTCAAGTCGATGCAATAAGCATTTTTTGTAGTAAATCTTACCATGGTGTATATTTATAATCATTCCATGTTTTATGCACATCCCTTAGCAAATAATTGGCTTTTCACTGGTCTATTGTCCATTAACTTTTGAATTTTTATTTGCAACCATATGGTTTGCAATAAGGAGATAAGCCTAGTAACATTATTCCTTCATGATTGTAAACAATCATCTCCTTCTGTCTCTTTTTAAACAATTGAATAATCAAGTGATATACTTCATTAAAAAATATGATTCAAATGATTTATCTTGATTAAAAAAAATCAATCAAAGCAAACATAAATATCAAAGAAATTTAACATATCCTTACATTTGTAGTACTATTCAAATATTACAACTTCAGACAAAACAATCTTGTCTTGCCTCAAACGTTATTTTGAAGGAAACTTATTTACGCAATCTATAATAATCAAATTTATAGTGCTTTGCCATTGGTTTTAATTGTGAAGCAGTCACATGTAAGTCACATTTACTTCTAATCTTATTTGGAACCTTTTGAACAAATTTGTCCTTGCTAACATATTTTGTAGCATTTGAGTTATCCACCATGCCTCACAATTCATTAGAAATTATTGCAACTAACTTTTACTTTGTTGTTACCTGTGCATCTCCTTCTTTAAAAGAAGTAATAATTTTTTGATGACTTTATTTTCCATAATGAAAACATGCACCATTTTGCTTGATTTGAATTCCATGGGTATTAGCATAAAGCTTTTTCTTTGTGGATTAAAACGGACTAACCTTACTTCATCTCATGAACATTTGACATAAAGGTCATTGTTCTTTCTTATATTCCTTGTAATACTTCCTATTTGAAGATTCCTCACAAGCTTTTCAAGAGAATTCTTTAAAAAAAAAAAAAAAAAAAAAACTCTTTAGGAAACTTTTCCATGATGATGGAAGTAAATATAGATTGAGAATATACAATGGATTTAGAAAAATCTATCAATAGCATCTTATAGTTATTATCGCATTATATATATATATATATATATATATATATATATGCAACAACTAATAAAGCAAGCATCCTGTATATAAATATGTAGTAAGTAAAACTTATCTGACTATCCAATGAAATCATTTAATCATCTTTGTCAAGAAGCATTCATTTGATCTTTGTCGTTATCAAAGAAAGTTCCCTCCATCAAAGCGCTCCGACTTTTGGAAATTAGCAGTTACTTCTTTTAAGGAATTGAAACTCTCCATTTTCAAGAAAATTGAAAGCTTAGAGATTCTTGTTTGTAGAGTTTCTGTGGGGTGAATTTGAAAATGGTAAGTCCAACAAAGAGAAACAAATGTTAGAGGAAATGGCTTCCTTGGACATAAATTCTTCCTAATGTTGTGGTTGGTAGAAGCCTCCATGGACTGGGCTGGTCTATGGTCTGAAATCTTTAGATTGCTTGCCTAGGCTCAAATCAGGCTTGGCCAGGCCCAGCCCTAAAGCTCGAATTTCTATTTATAAATTAATAAAAAATTTTAAAATTATATTAATATTTAATATTTTTATAATTAAATTTAGGTAAATTTTTTATTATAAAAATAGTTATTCAGGACGCTCCAACCTGCCCCTAATTATGGAAAGCTATGTCCAAGGTCCGGTCTAGATGGTTAGCTTCGCCTACGGACAACTGTAGTGTTTGGTTACTCTAGAATTGCCCTCACCAAAGATTGAACTTGGGCCTTTGAAGAGTTGAGCTGATTGGAAGATCACCCTTCATTATTTTGGGCTTGTGTTTGGATGAACTCAGTGGGCTTAGGCTGAGTAGTTGCTCCTGCATCAAAGGCTACGGGCATCTAGCAAAATACTATTGTACAATCCACTGCCAATACCAGCTTCACCTGGGGAGAATTTTAGAATGTTTTTAGAGGTTGCGAGGGATGCAAAGGAGCAAGGACTTCATTTTGGTTGTTGTTGATAGGTTTTCCAAAATGGAAGCTTCGGTAATCTTTTGAGAAGCTTGGTGAAGAACATTCGATACAAGGCCACTATAGATCTCATATAACTGATCTGGGATACACTTGCACTGAAGGCTTTCCGCACATGTAGGTTTAGTGGAACAACTAAAGCAAATGGGTCTATTATGTATATTTTGCAGAGGATAATAATCAACCAGGGTTTGGATACCATTTTAAGAAATACTACCAGAAAACCAGATGGTAATAGCTGGAGATGCCCAACCAAGAATATATGGCTACTATAAACTCCAAGCTTAATTATCTGAGATATAAAACCAGCCAATGGTTTCATTCAAGCTAATGTTTTATGTTCAAGAGAAATGTGGATCATAGAAATGTTTTCAATTCCTTGTGCTATGAGAGCTTGTGTTTTGTTTTTGTTTTGTTCGGGCAGTATTGTTGGAGTAATGACTGCAGAAAACCAGGCCATTTGCCTTTTACAAAACTGGCTTGTTTCCTTGGACTGATAAACTGATGTGTACATTGTGTTTCAGTTTCTACCTGATTAAAAGTTTAGTAAAAATAATTAATGGCTGTGCAAACACAAAAGAAGGGGGACCTTTAGTAATTTTATTGTAGAACCAGGGATTAGCAAATTCTTCCAAAACTTATTTTCCCCCCTCCTAATCAGAAATGTTTAATTTCGCATCTCAACAGAGGCATGACCTGCATTTGGTGGATTGTTCTGGAATTATATAATTTTCTTCATCTAATTCTTGATTGTTGTACTTTCAGGAGCTCAATAGATTTACATGCTTTTCGTCAAATTGCTGACATCTTTTCTATGGTGCATGATACAGATGTGGCTAATATCTCAAGTGAAGAAACACCGCAAAGGTTTGGGCAGAATAATGAAGAAAGTGCAGTTTATAATTTCCTTTATCCTGATAAAGATCTCCTTCCAGATGATAAAGAAATGACCATTTTTGATCATCTTGAAGAGCTGCGCCAGAGAATATTTGTGTCAGTGTTGGCTGTTGGAGCTGCTATATTGGGATGTTTTGCATTTTCAAAAGAACTGATAATGTTTCTTGAAGCTCCTGTTAAATCGCAGGGTGTTCGATTTCTGCAACTAGCTCCTGGAGAGTTTTTCTTCACAACTTTAAAGGTTAGATTGAATGAAATCTTTTTGTCATAAGAATATGAATGCCAATTATCGATTGCAACATCGTATCTGTTTTTATAGAAACAGACTTAAACATAAAATGAGTGCCAACCTCTCTCTCTCGCTCTATTTCATGTTCATTATATTTGTGTATTTATTTATTTTTCAAACCCACTGGTACAGCATCATAGGAGATACATGTGGAATGATGTGCTATCACATTAAGAATAGCTTTAAAAGTTTTGGATTAAATTATGTCAGATTTTTTTTTCGCTGCAGTGTTGTACTTGTGAGTATGTGGGATTGCAATTACTCTTTTGATTCTATCCTCCCTGATTAGCCTGCAGCTTGCACACTCTATAAATATTTTCAAACCTTGAATGATAAAAAGCTAGTTGCTTATTACCTTGCCATCTAAAATTACAAAAGAACAAAAATGGGAAAAAAGAAAAGAGACCTAAGATCAAAGAAAGAAATGAATATATATATATATATATATATATGAAACTACTTTTGATAACAATTGATTTAGTTGATGCTGTTCTGCAGGTGTCTGGATATTGTGGCCTTCTTTTAGGAAGCCCTATTATTCTGTATGAGATCATAGCCTTTGTTCTTCCGGGATTGACAATAGCAGAGAGAAGGTTTCTCGGGCCTATTGTATTTGGCTCCTCAATTCTTTTCTATGCTGGTATTGCTTTTTCCTACTCGGTTCTGACCCCAGCGGCCCTAAATTTCTTTGTTACCTATGCGGAAGGGGTTGTGGAATCTTTGTGGTCCATTGATCAGTATTTTGAGTTTGTACTAGTGCTCATGTTCAGCACAGGCTTGTCTTTCCAGGTATTTCTTACTTCTATTGGGGTAACACATGAACGTAGATTAGCTGGCATATACCTAAAGTTCTGAAGTTGACATCTCTACGAAAATTGAAAACTAGTTTGATTATTTCTTCCTTTTTCCTTTCATAAGATTTCAATCTGATAGTTCTCTTAGAAATGCAAATAAACTCTTAAAAGTAAAAAGTTTGTATTTCTGCAATCATGTCTCAAGGGAACCTACACTGATTCTCCCTCATGCTCGGCAGAAACCTTTGACTCGAAGCTTAGATGGCTCCATTTGATTCTCTGTTGTATTTTTTAGGTTCCAGTCATACAATTTCTTCTTGGACAACTTGGTCTTGTGTCTGGAGACCAGATGCTTTCCATTTGGAGATATGTTGTGGTTGGTGCTGTTATTGCAGCAGCTGTACTTACACCATCAACAGATCCTCTTACTCAGTTGCTTCTGGCAGCGCCGCTTCTGGGTCTTTACTTGGGTGGTGCATGGGTTGTCAAGCTTACTGGACGCTGACGTGGCCACGCCAGGCCTGTGTATTTCAAGCATGCTCGTTTTGTATGTTGTTAAAAATCAGTCAACAACTGCAAAATCAGCCACTAAATTCTTTATACTGAATTATATTGATACAATTTTATATCTTTTATTTTTTTGCCTTGCATCGCGAACATTTTTTTTTTTTGGGCCAGATAGCGCAATCCATTGACAACGCCACTAGACTGCTGATCAAGACTTTAAATATAGCACGAGAATGGAAATACTAGTGAAAATATTGAATGACTTTTCAAAAATTCACTGAACAAGGCGGTTCAGTTAACAGAAAACAAATATGTCAAAATTCAAAAATAACTTAAGGTCTTCAGATTTTGATCTTTCATGTATAATTTACATAAAAATTGAAGAAAAATTAAAAAAAAAAAAAACTGTGTTGACTATAGACTACATCCAATTACAATTCCGATAAAAACTTAGATACATCAATTTCAAAATATAAGGGATAATGATTGGCAAAAATAAAAATAATAATAATATATATATCATGATAAACAACATAATAGAAATCTTAAAACGCCAAGTCTCTAATAGTTAATTTCATGCATAATTAATAAGAATTTTGATTAAAAGTTTTATGTACATAACATAATCATGATCTGGCTCGAATACCAATTGTTGGAAAAATTGATCAGATGTATAGCAAAATTTTAAAAATTTTAATTCGATCGTACTAAATCGTGATGTTGTATACAATAAAATCACCATAATCAATTACCTGAGTTGCAGGTCTAAAGATGCCGTCCAAGAATCTCTAGATCCGGATGAAAGCTTTAACCAACTAACCTTCTTCACTATTCTCCATTTCTCGGATGGTAAAGTGTGTGGGCACTCTTTGTTTCGATCAACTCCAAATTCCACCTTTGTGCAATAGGTTAAAAATCACGAGACGTTGTGATTAGAAACCTTGAGGGTGGCGCAAATAGTCTGCCTGAAACTCTAGGCTAAGCTTCTTATTTATATCAGGTAACAAGGTGGCCCTATTTATTTTAATTTAACTAATTAAAATAATTATTTTACCCATTCCTTAAAATATCCTAGTTGTCACCACTCCTACTATAGGAATAGCCCAAATTTGACCAAGCCCTAATGTAGGAATATATTATTCTGGCTCAAATTATTTCAAAGAGCATTAGCCCATTTAATCTTAATACTACTTAATTTTGATTAAACTGTTAATTTTATTTAGCCCGATAATTTTTCATAACTCCAATTCTAATTCAAAATAAAATCATGGTAATTTTATACGAATAGAATAATTATGTACTAATTATCAAAATAAAATTAACTATAGTCCAATAATCAATTCTTAATCGTAAATTAAAATAAATAAATAAATAAAATAATTTTCCTAACTTATTAAGCATATAATTCATATTTAATTTATAAATAAATATTTAAGCAAGAATTCATATATATCAAATTAATTATATAAATAATTAATTCTCCATATCTATTTAATTTAAATTGATTCCTATATTTATCGAAAGATAAATATAATTATTTTAAATTCTAGTTCTCTTCTAAATAAATATTTAATTAAATTAAATATATATATTCTAAATAAATAATCACCATAAGTTATCTTTTATTTATTTACTGAAGCAAATGCCTACATCCCTAAAGGAGTGTATTTGGCACACCACTTCACCATATTGAGAATCATTCAGCTTCGAGTTTTCTAATCAATAACCATTCATTAAGGAATTATATTGAGCTAGTGAAGGGACTGATCTGACATATCAATAATCTATGTATTAATTATTATACATCAAATAATTAATCACATAATTATTAATCACAGAGTCATACCACCAAAGACCTGAGATGCACTCCTAATTATATAATGTATTACGTAAACTTTATGAATAGCCTTTTAGTCCAATGACCTTATTATTTATGTAATAACTTCATATGATATCCATGATCAACTTAACGTTAAAGCCCATTTTACTTACTTGATCCCCTTGTCTTAAAGTTCCATTATACTCTAAATTGTGAAAATGATTGTCCACCAAATGTGAACAATTTTGTCATTTGACATACAAATGACTAAGGCCTTGTCCATTTTCATTATACTGTATAATGCCTTTAAGAGGATAACCTTAATTCATTAGGAGCTATGAATCTATATCTATAAGTAAAGCTCTTATCGAGTATAAGTCATATACCCAATGAACTAGTCTAGTAGCTTACCACTTAAAGATGCTTTAGCCTTTGGAACATCAAAGTATACAAGTTATACACATGGAGTCAATTACTTACGTAGGATTAAAGTAATTACACAACAAAAGTCGAAAGTGAATTAATCCATGTAAATGGCCTTTTCTATGCTTCTCATAACTTCACAATCATTTTCGACATTAATCATTGGCATGATTTGATAGAGGATGTCTCGATATGCCCCTTACACATGCATGGTGCACTACGACTAAAAAAACAACGAAAGGGAGATGGGGCTCGCCTTTGAATCATTCTTTAATCAGGATTTGAATTAGGCATGATAAGGTAAACGTTGAAAAGATGACGATCGGACGAATCGCTCGTTCAGCCGATCTTGGATGGCTATTACGAAATGGCCATGACTTGGAGTTGCCACTAACCATTTGGGCTAACTATGATTTAATACCTATTAAAACTGGTTGTTCCAAGTTAAGAAACTCGCAACACTAATTTTATAGATTATGTATACTAGAGTTGGTATTTAAGGGTCCAGGAGTCGGTTATGCGTGAGAAAGGATTAGCACCCATAAAATGCCTAAAATTGAAACATATAGCCATAAATTATTGAAGTATCAGTTTTCCTTGATTTTTTATGCGATCATTATTTATGTGTAATCCTCTTCTTATGAATGCAATTTTTTAAATATTGGATCTGGGGGTTTTTTTTGATAAAAGTTTAATTAATATCTCTCTATGCAACCCAAGAAGGAGGAGAAACATAGAGGATTCATTAAAATAAAGTCTCGATTGATTTAGAAAAAGATACTCTATGTCAAGCACTAGAGGGATACTGACATAGAACATTGCCCAGGGTTTAATGAAATTTGAATTTTTTTTAAGACATAAATATAAGTCACCATCAAGAAGAGAAACAGGTTAGTAAGACATAGAGAAATAATAAAAATTGCATTAAAGAAAAACAAATGGAAACAGAAAAGAAGGATGATCAAGATGTATCTCATAATTAACCTCGATTATTGAGGAATGACTAAATTAGCAATTTTGAGATAAGTTTGGACTCGAAGGCCTTCTTAGCTGCAAAAAGTTTGATAAAAGGTCCAAGGAAGCCCAGAGGAGAGAAAACTTAGATATTTGATGTATTTTTGAAAAGTAGGGTTGGACTATCCTTTCAAAGAAAATAGGGTTGGAAAATCCTCTAAAAAAATAGGGTTGGAGTATCCCATCGAAAAGAAAAAAATTTAATGGTTTTTAAAAATCAAAATTTTTGAAACTTTTGAAGAAAAATTTTAAGATGGAAATTATTTTAGATTGAGAATGAAAATTAATTTTGAAAATAATTTTGAGTTTTAATCCGAGCCTAAAGGGACCTATGCCTTGAGTCATGATTCCATAGGGAAAATTATTGAATATATTTCAAGTCATTCAAATGACTAGAAATATTGGTTCGAGAAAATTAAAGCAATTTTCCCAAGTTCAGTAAATATAAGGACAACATTGTGTTATCTACCTTCCCGAATTTATTTTTGTTTGGTCTGATGGTTTCTAATGGCAAACGAGATATCTTTGAAAAGATAACTCGATAAGGATTGATGTAAAAATATTTCAAAAATCCTAAAAAATTGTTTTCTAGGTGGAATTAATTTTTGAAACCGAGTCTAAGTCAGTACTAATAGCAAATGCGAGAAAAAAGGAATAGTAAAATTTGAAAAATCACCCAGACTTGTTTAGAATTGTTAAATTGCGAACAATACCTTTCCAAAAAGGGAATTTTATAACCTTTTTGGGAAAATATTTAAAGAATCCAAAAAAATCATTTGATGGATGAAAATTACCCGAAGAGAATGTGAATTGCTGGATTTAAAGGTTCCAGACAGTGAAGATTCAAAAAAGTATAACTCCCATAACTAGAATGATCCGTGGGCAAACAAGGTATCTTTGCAAAGATAATTCAAGCCCTTTTCCAGCAAAAATGCTAGAAAATTCCAAAAAAATTGTTTGGCTTCCAAAAATAATATTTCAAATAAGGGTCATTGTGCTGCCAGTACCAAAACAAGGGTTTCTTCAGGTTAAGGCTTTTATAGTCATGTGTCAAGGTGTTGGACATGCAAATATCCAACCATTGAGGCCCACGGCAATGAAGTAATGGACCAATCCAACTCCCATAGAATAGGCCACCAAACCATCTATTATCATACTAATGGTAACGATAGGCTCAAAACAAAACTCAAATTAAACATTTGAAAATATTTTTAATTTTTGATTAAAAATGAAATTTATTTGGCCTACTGAGGCCATTATCCCAAACATTTATACTTGATATATAGACTGGAGAATCAATATTGTAGACACCTAATTTCGTCCGAGTCTCTTTTCCCATAATTGTGAATATCTAAGATCGAGAACTTAATGATCACCCTCATTGGAAGCAATTTTTTTTAGATGAACAAGACATATTTAGTCATATTTAAGTGACTGTAAGTTCATATGACAGAAAAAGTTATATTTTTATTTCTAATTTTGGATATACATGATGAATATTTAATAGAAAAAATATTTTTTGAGAAAATTTTCTTGTCAAAATTTTGAAAAACTATTTTTTCCAATGATATCATGGTCAAATTTTTCATTTTTAAGATTTTTTTGAGAATTTTTCAAAAATTTTGAGAAATTGACTGTCGTATATTTTTATTGATATCAGTGTGGTATATATGCCGATATGCACTCCAAAAAATCACAAATATCCAAGGAAAAATTTATATTAGCATTTTATGCCACAAAGTGTCAAGTTGTCCTTTTTCATAATTAAATTTTAATTTTTCACAATACTGCGAGTATCATACTCGTGAAAATTTTTTGATAATTTTTTTTTAAATTTCAAATTTTCATCTTTATTATTTTTATTTTTATAAAATTAATATACTGATTAATGTGATGGATAAAATTTACTTTTGTAAAACTTGAACATACTTTGGAAATTTTTTCAGTTTTAAAATACGAGCTTTTCTTTATCTGTAAAATTTTTGGTGGAATATTCTCAATTTTTTTGAACTTCAAAATTCTTCAAATATCTACATTTAACTACCATAAAATCAGTTTTTCAAATTTGATTTGTTTGTTATAAGTTTAAGGATTTTTTCGTTTCTAAAATACGGAGTTCTCTACTCTGTAAATTTTTTAGAAAGATTTTTCTGAGTTTTTAATTTTTAAAATTCTTCAAATATTATTGTTTAATACATATTAAATCAGTTTCTAAAAATTCATTTCATTTTATGACTTTTGCATTTTCTTCCATAATTTTCCCGTTTTCAAGAATCGGAGTTTTCTACTCCGTAAATTCTTTCGGGAAGATTTTTCTCGCTTTATAATTTTCAAAATTCTTTAAATATTTTTTTTATTCATATTAAATCAGTTTTAAAAAATTTAATTTATTAAAATTTTTCTTGTTATCGAGATATAGAGCTTTCTACTCTGTAAATTTCTCAGTAGGATTTTTTTTGAGTTTATAATTTTTAAATTTCTTTAAATAGTGTTATTTAATTCACATTAAATCAATTTTTTCAAAATTCAATTTATTTTATGAGTTTTGTATTTTGTCACTATAACAATTTTTCCTAGTAAAAGTTTTTCTCATAAAATTTTACAAGTTTACTATTTTTAATGTTTTATCTTGTAAATTTAAATTTTTTTATTTTTAGATTAAATTAAATTGATCATATCAAATTTTATTGCAAATACATAATTTTTAATTTTTATAATTTTTACAATTTAATCCTCATAATTAATTTTACAGATTATATAAATATCTTACAAAATTATCTAGACTTAGATAAGGTCATGCATGACATCTTCTAATAAAAGGCAAACAAATTAATTTAAATCAAATCAATAAAAAAATTAAATCAAATTAAAAGTTAGTAAGTAAATAAATAGATAAAAAGTTTCCTAAAAAACTCTAGGAAGGCCACGGCCAAAAGGAGGGCAGAACCTTTTTGCCGTCCCTCCTATCTTGAAAAGCAATGGGACAAATTCTCCTAAATTGCTAAGGATTTTCATGGTTAAAATTTAGCCATTTTTCTTAAAATTTCTCATGAATTTTTAGGTTTTCAAGCTTTTCAAGGTAGCTTCATAAAAAAATCTTGTAATTTTTACTTATTTCCATCATTTTTCTTCATTTTTGTGAGTCAAAAAGCATACTAAAGCTCATGGATTTCATCCATGTTGAAAGGCTAAACATTTTGACAATGATCTATTTTCTATATATTTGTTGTTATTCTTTATTTTTTTTATTAGTTGTGCCTTGATTTTTTATATATATTTTTGTTGTTGTTGTGATTTTGATTTTGTTGTATAAGTGTGTTTATGTTGTTCTTTTCTTGAAGTTAGTAGGATAATATGTTATTAAATACTTTTTGCATATTTATTTTTGTGATTTTATTTTTATTTAAGCTTGGTAGTAATTATTTATGTTCATTTTCATTATTTTATATATCAAAACATGCTTAGATTTTATGTTTCTTGGCATTTATTCTTGTATTAAAGCATGTTTAGGTTCTATTTCCCTTTTTTGGCCAAATTTGGTAGGATGATTTGATGATGATTTTGTGCTTTTTTTTTTGTTAATTTCATTTTCTTTTGTTTTTAGGTTATTTTGCAAATATTAGAAAACATAAGGGCTAAATTGCAAATAGGTAAAATTTTTTGTGCTATTTTTTTAAGTTGGCCAAGAGCTTCATAGACACATCTAAACTGATTTTGTGTGTTTTAAAACATATTTTAGGCATTTTCAATACTTTAGAAGTCATTTTATAATTTTAGGAAATTTAGGGGCTAAATTGCAAAAAAAAATGAAAAAACATGCTATTTTTTTAAGTTGGCCATGAGCTTCATAGGACAAATCTAAACTGATTTTGTGTGTTTTAAAACATATTTTAGGCATTTTCAATACTTTAGAAGTCATTTTATAATTTTAGG